>JANHFX010023098.1:15864-40230 GCA_027560015.1 Chloroceryle amazona | reverse complement strand
AGCACTGGTGAGGCCTCACCTTGAGTACTGTGTCCAGTTCTGGGCACCTCAGTACAAGAAGGATATCGAGGTGCTGGCGCAGGTGCAGAGGAGGGCAACAAAGCTGGTCAAGGGATTGGAGAATAAATCATATGAGGATTGTTAGAAGGAGCTGGGTCTGTTTAGTTTGAGGAAGAGGAGGCTGAGAAGAGACCTCATCACTCTACAACTACTTGAAAGGACATTGTAGAGAGGTTGGTGATGGTCTCTTCTCACAGGTAATTCATGACAGAACCAGAGGGAATGGCTTCAAGCTGAAACAATGTAGGTTTAGACTGGACACTAGGAAAAAATTCTTCACAGAAAGAGTGGTGGGATATTGAAATAGGCTGTCCAGGGAGGTGGTTGAATTGCCATCCCTGGATGTGTTTAAGAATCGCTCAGATGTAGTGGGGGATATGGTCTAGGGGAGAACTTGTAGAGTAGGGTGAAAGGTTGGACACGATGATCCTATGGGTCTTTTCCAACCTAGATGATTCTGTGATTCTAAGTGAGAATTTGGTTTGGTATTGACCTGACTCTCAGTCTTTCTTGCTTCCTGAATAACTACATTTCAGCACCTTTTTATGGCAATTCAGAATATACTCTAGGAATAGTCTTTTCAAATATCTTTGTCCACGTTACCAAAACAAATAAAACTTCTCAACATGTGGTAAATTCTTCAAAGGTCTCTGCTAGTAAGTGCTAAATATTAATTAATTAGAATCAGAAACTTCTTCCATGCTGTACAAACTTTGCATCTCACCCCATGCTATCTTTAATACAGTACTACTAACAGTGAACACTCAAACTAATATCCACTACTCGAGGGGATTTTAAATGACTTTAAAAAGACAGATCTAAAAACTGAAGAGGAGGTGATAATACGTATTTGGGTATGTAACTGTGCAAATTAAAACTCAGGTTCTCTCAACCCTAAAGCATTATTCATCCAAATGTCTTGTACTGTAAGCTCCTTGGAAAAGAAAATGCCTCTGCTTTGTTTCATCTTGTGCCAAATAGAACCTAAATAATTATTACAGTTTCTAACAGATATGACATTGGGTTTGACAAGCTGCATAGTGAGTCAGCAGTAGAATCAAGGATAGAACCTAAGTCTGTCCCCCAGATAACCTTGCTGAACTGCAAGTATCTAATATTAAGTTTACATATATATTTTTTAATAGTAAGACACCTCTGTATGAATAAGAGGGATTTTGGATATGGGTGAAAATAGTCTCTGTTCTAACAGTTTTCTGTGTAGATGTTCTTGACTTTGGGACTTAAAGCATCTTATACCTGGCTGAACTAGCTATGTGTTAACACTAAATCTAGACACACAAACAATACACAAAGCTACTTGCTATTCTGAACGAACTGGTGAAATCTTTTCAAGGTGCTGTGTTACCAGGTAAATAAATAATATTAGGAAAATGAGACTACACAAAGGAAAAAAAAAAATGGCTGTTACATTTTAGAACAAATAATAAATAAGCCAAAACTGTAGCAAGCTGGGAAGTGTTCTCTGGGCTGTTGCTGTGTGCACTGTTCTTCATGTCCAGAGAAGCAATACAGCGGTGAGTGGGCACATTATTGCATTTGAAAAATGCTTCTCGTGTACATGCTTACCTGCTCGAACCCCTTCATAGAAGTCATGGCCTCTCTGAAAGAGTTAGAAAAAAACCAAACTGTAACATGATAGATTCTATTTATCCCATCTTCCCCTATCCCACTACTGCTTGAAATTAAAGTTCTCAAGATTCAGATTAAATCTCACTGGTACTGTTCTATGTTGCCTGTCATAGGCGTGGCGACCTGGTTCAGAAAACGCACAGCTACCGCCCACCTAGTCCTACTTTCTCTACTTATTAAAGAGTTCTAGATCTTCTTGATAAAATGCAGCCATGAATCTTAAAATCAGTCTGTTGAATTGTATTTGATCAGCCAGCTTTTCCACAGTGCAAGCCCTCTCTCGTAGTTTGTTTATTTTTTTGAAAGACTTTTGCATGAAGGAGGATAAGGTGTGTAGGATCTGAAATTCCTCAGAGAAAGGCCAGTTTGCAGGAACTGATGTATTCTGTGTATTTGGAACACCTTGCAGTTAAATGGAATCCTAGAAACATACAGGTATTTTTATAAAGGTAAACATAACCTCTTAATCCCTAAGGATACTTCACTTGCAATTAAGCAATACTAGTTTTGGGGAAAAAAAATGTCAATGATGTTGTCAGGCACAAACACATCCAAATTAGATACTTTTTCACTTTTTTAAAGCATTTACTTTATCACAAATAATTTAACCAGATACATAAAAATCTTACTTTAAAATACATGATAAAATTAATAATAAGGATGCCATGGGGAAGCTTTATGAGGAATTTGTTCAGATAGTTCAGTCAGCACCTCTGTTCTACTGAAAGGATGGCTTCCTCCTGTGTTAGCCAAGTAGTCAGCCCTTACTACGAACAGTACTAAATTCTCTTGTTTTCTTTAATTGATTTACCCAGCACTCCTGAAAGGCAGGAATATACAACTATCCCCATCCTGCTATTACTTAAAAACTTTTGTATTTAAATTACTTAAAACATTTTGTATATGGGCTATAACTTTTACTGTAATGTTATCACAGTTTTTGTAACAAAAGCCCTCTACCATCCCACTCGGACTATCATTAATATAGACTCAAGTTGCATATAAAGACATGGAACTGGAAAAAAGAAAGTGATGGCCTAATAAATACACAAAGACGATACTGAAAGTTAACATTTTCAGTTGTGAGCCCTTGATGTAATGTATATAAAACTCAAGTCTCAAACTTGCTACCCCTCTGTGGCTCAAAAGAGGCAAAAGGCTCAGCTGCTTGCTTACCATGCATGCTTGGCTCAGCCTGTATTCCATCGTGAGTACATCCTGCAAGCTCATGGAAGCTCCTTCTCTGAGCTGTCTGAGAGTCAGTTTTAAGGACGTAGGTGACATCTTATTGATAGTCTGGGGAAGACATTAACAGTTATTTTAATTCTCTTCAATTCAGACGCATTTGCAAGTCTGTCTTTTTTGCATTTTAAACTTTGAAGTAGATGATGGCACTCTTCTCCCTGAGCTCTCTTATGCAATTCATATTCCTCCTGCTCCCTCCCACCATGCTGTCACACTAAATGAACTTACTTGTTTTCACTTTTATCAGCAAGATCTGTGGGATGTATGCCATTGCTTCTGGAAAGCCTAGAACACTAGAAATTATCACATTGGTCATGAACAAATTACTACTAGCCAGAGAATCTAATGCAGCTTGAAAGCCATTTCCAAACAAATTCTTTTGAGAAGTGAAGGCAAGTGTTAGGAGCAATTATACTCCATTTTTTAATATCATATATATAGTCTGAAATGCTCTTAGATGTTCCTGATAGTTGTAGCTGATATTAGTATTGTACAGCAATTACATTTTATATGATATGAGGTAAGATTAGCCACAAACTTTTAAGTAGTTGCTTTATGATCATCTGAAAAGACAATACACAAAGAATAAAACTGTGGAAGAAAAATATATTAAAAGAAATCAAACAAATGCATATTTGTTGAGGCTTCTCATCTGGGTTCAACAGTACTTGCAGTAATTTAGCATCACATAGCTCTGCTTACAGGAAGGCTGTCTTGCCTGCCTTCTTTTGATAGAGCTACAGGCTATAAATGTTAGTCAACAGCCAGGATCTGTTTAAGGCACACAGATAAATACTGTAGATCAGTCTCCCATGATGATCCTTCAATGAACAGCATGCCAGTAAACAGTAGAGGAGGTGGGAAGAAAGACAAAAACCTAGTTAAGAAAACAGAACTAAGGTTTAAAGCTTTCAGGGTTGAAGGAAAGGAGCTAAACGTTACTGTTGTTTAGAGTAAGAAAACAAAGATCAGCAAGACTGTTCTTCCCTTGGAAACCCAACTAAAAGCTCTGTATTATTCACAGTATAATGGACATTTCCTGTTAATTAGGACATTCTTACCACTACTGGAAAGCAGCAGATGGGAAGATTTGCCTCTTTACGTTATTTTCATTGTAGACATTAGACTACTTACCCACAGACTGAAATGGCAGGTTTCCAGTCATCAACATTAACATTTTTTCTGGCTCCCAATTATACTTCATCCCTCTCCAGACACCAGCTGATAAAGCAGTGACCCATTTTGCCTAGTTAAGCTGGAAAACATGTAATTGCTGTACAAGCAGGAGGCTGTGCAACTGTACCTTAAAAGCACTGGTTCTGTCACTGTTATTTGCTTGTCTACCACTTTGAGAGAGAAGCTGGTTTAGAGAGAGTTCTGGTAAAGGTCTAACAAGAAGCTGACTCTAGCAAATAAATGAGCTATACATCTAATGACATCACTATGTAGGTCTCTTAACTGGACCCCTTATTTCCCGTATTATGCTCTTGCTGGCTTTACAATTGAACTGGACCTTTTCTCCTTTGAGTTTCACATTCTGCCATCTAAAGCAGAAAGTTTTTGCTCAAACCAGATTAAATGGTATTATGCACAGTGCAACCAGCTGGTTCCATAGGTGAAATGGTAATGGCAAGTTCTTTCTGGTCAAAGAAAGCACTGAAATGAGGAAGACCTGAAAACAGCACTTAACTAGTCTACTGCATCCAGCAGCTGCCTTATCTTGGCATATCAATGAGGTTGAAGGTGGAGGAGGCACTGCCATACATCAAGCTGAAGGAAGAGGAACAAGGAAAGAAAATGGGTGGGTGTAATTGCAGAAAAATGAGTCACCAGTGCATCTATAAATAATTTCTCTGTACAAAGAGAAGGAGGGCATTGGTGCTAGGAAGCAGGGCTGACAAGGAGACAGGATAGGCTGAAGTGAGGAGCACTAAAAGGAAAAGATGTCTACATGGAAATATGTGACTCTATTCCAGTATCTTTGAGATCATCTTGATTTCAACATAATGACCCTGAAAGCTGCAAGATGAATTTACAATAGACCCAAATTCCAATACGATACTATCAGAAGGTGACTGAATTAAGTGGCACTGACTCAGTGGAGTTCCTTGCAAGAACAACAGCTAAATAGTGACTGCATCTTTTGTCTCCAAGGCCCATTAAAGCTTCTGACCTGAGCTGCTGAGGGTCCTTGAGGGAAGCTTTCTTTAACTTAAAAACCAAACAACAAAAAAGTTCCCTCAGGTCCAGTGCATCACTTCCCTTGCAATTGAGAAAGACACTCATCACTTTCCAAGATACCAAAACATTTGTTTGCCCACACTGAAAAATGGTTCTGCTTTGACAAAATACAAGCATCTAACCAAAGCATCACAGGAAAGCTGCTTAAGGACAGATGTATCATTGTCTTACTGACCTGCTAACAGTTTCAGAATGCTTCTTTACTGGAGTTCAACTACCGAGACATCATCCAGCTTCATTCCTGCAATCTATTTTACCCACTTGCTGCATACCCATTTAAAGTTTTGGGAGCTAGTGTCTGCACTCCAGCCTGACCAGTAGATCTGGACAAGATGTCTTGTAATTCTTAGTCTCTGCAGTGTTCTGCACACTACACTGGAATTTATTCAGTAACAAGTGAAGGTTTTGACCCCAGATGCTTGCTTTACCTCATTAGAAATAGTACTTCTGTCACAGATTAAATCTTTTTGGCTCATGTAAATCCTGAAAACAAAGTGATGCTATAAAGTAAAAGGTTTTTAAAACACATTTTACTAAGAGTACAAAAGCTGTGTTAGTACTCTCGCTTTCTACCTATTGTAACTGGGTTCAAAAGGTGATTTAAATCATGAAGCCATTCTCAAGTAGAATTTTAACAACTTTGCATTCTTACTCATACAAATCACTTCAATATCAGATACACGAAAGCTTGCCAAGCAAGCCTGTTTGGAAAGTAAAAAGCAGAAGTACTGCAGATCAAGTGGAACAGCATGCCTGGGATAGCACAGCTCACAGTGTACTTAAGTTATTGTAGCAGAATTAGTAGTTCCATTTCATTTTATCTCTACATCCAAGGTGTGGATGTACCAAGGTTCATCTCCAAATTAGGGTATTTGTATTACCGTTTGGGTTTACTCCATAAGATTACTAATACATATACTAAATATACAGGGAAACAGAATGTAAGCATAGGTATTGCTGTTAGTGAATTCTACATCTAGCATTTGAATGTGCTGGTTTTCCTGTACCTAGTCACTGAAGTGAAACCTTAGTTCACAAAGTGAAAAGCAGTTATCATTTGGGGAAATACGTTTGGTACTGTGATACTACTGATGAGGACAATTACTCACCTCACACAAGCTCAGTGAACTACCATCAGGGATAATCTCAGACTGTCATGGTTTTGCTTCATGTTCCCTGCTCTGAGCAGTTCTTTGAACTCTGCTCCTCCCAAGAAATGTGACAGCAGGCCAGTGCTCTGCCTGTAAGTGTTGTAAAATGCTCAACTGCCAGGGTGCAAGATACCGTTCTTCCTCCAGCTAAAATTAAGTTTACAATTCTGCTTCCTTAGTAAAACAAAACTTCCAGATTAACTGGCAAGCCTTCCGGAAGAAAGCCAGATTTATACCCGAATCCCTTTTTAGGCTTTTTTTTCCCCCACAAATGTATTTTCTTTTGATTTTGTGGAGCTTTCACAGAAGAAAATAAGTATCTGATCCTACAAGCTTACTTAATCCCACTGCTTGGCACAAATGTGTGCTATTAGAAGCTTGTTTGAAATCTATGTCCTAGTTGACACAAACAAGCCTTGCACCTGCTAGAAAATGTGTGGGGAGGGGGAGAGAAGGTTTGGGAGTTTTTTCCACAAATTTTTGCATGGACAGAAGCAATTCATGTTAACACAGTTTCATGTCTTGAATGGAACAGACAATTGACAACTGTTACTGAACTTCTGACAACTCCAAGGACAGACATTCATTATAAATCATATGAAAGAAAAAAAGCTGCTATAAAATAATACTAAAGACATGCAATAAGAAACCAGAGAAGCAAACAAAAGAGCCTTTTGTTCTTGTTGTTCAGGAATTAAAAAAACCCCAAACAGTTATGCAAAATGTTAACTTTGAAGTAGATGACATAGATTTAAGTTCTAAATTAAAAATACGCAACCAATGTACCTCCCCCCTGCCCTGAACAAGGAGGAACAAGTAGATTTATGGTTTTTTAATAGTCATGATCTGAGGATGAAGATAAAAGAAGCAAGTTGAGCAGGTTTGAGTAACTAGAGCAAATGTGACAGAACAAACTATGCAGTTAACATATTTCAGTAACAGTGTTTCCAGACTCCTTGCAGCTTTTGTAGTACAAAATTGTGTTTTGAACAAAGCACCCTTTAACAGTTCTATACTATTTTAAATATTCCACTACATCTGATTATGTTTTAAAGTGACATAAAATGTTATGAAATCAACTTAGGAAAAGCTATATGCAAATAGATCTTGATTGTTTTCAGCCTCTGCTGAACCTAATCAAAATAATAGCCCGGCAGAATTATAATAAAATTTTTAAAATCTACAAAGAAAATATTGTAACTCAATAATATAAATAAGAGATATCAAAAGTGCCTGCTATTGACATGCTATCAAACTGTCTCAACAGACCTTAATATTTGGAAATATCTGGGGGATAAATATATGTAAATATAGAGGGGGAAGAAAATCAGCTTTCCCTTTGATTCAGTTTTGCTTTTGTAATACATACGCTAAACTTCCTGCGATGTCCTAGGCATACTGGTTGGCACAAAGGTAATTTCCTTTCTCAGAAACTGTTTTGACAGTTAACTCTTTAATTAAAATAACCCCCAGAATGTACCTGTGTGTTTGGGACAAGATGCCTGATGTTAATGATATTGCATTATAAAATTCTGGTCCTTCTGCTCAAACGAAGGCTTGAAGATGATGGATGTTTTATTTTATTACAAGAGCAGGATTTCTTCTGTGAGTTTTAACTAAAGTTAAACTAAGTTTTAACTAAGTTTTAAAGTTTAACTAAGTTTTTGTTGGAGAAATGCTTGCGTTCTAGCCAATTGAAAGTAATATTTGACACTTTTACAAGACACCTGAATACAGATACTTCTAAGGAAAAAGAGAAAATACGTTACTTATGAATGAATAAGAATGCTTATTTCTGAGGCAGAAGTGTATGTTAAGTGTGTAGTATTTCTGTACTTTTATTGAGTTGTGACTACGTCCAACACTCAGAAATACATTCAGAAGATAAAAAGTACTCTGTAATGATAAAATGATTGCTGTTTACCCAGATGAGATATCTGGAATGGAAGAAAAAGAATCAGCGTCATTCTGGCACTGTTTAATTCCAACCCTTGGCTATAAAATGAGAAGCTATAAAAAAGAACCTTTGTCACCAACAACCCCCACATCATAAGGAGGGGAAAAGGGAGTCGGTTTGGTTTTGTTTACTAGTTTACAGTTTTATGCAAAGTATGATGGTACTCACATTGTATGGTTTTACAAAGGAATATTCTTTTCAGAGTAGAACTACTGACAATCCCACAGGGCTGCATGTGAGAACCTGAGGGTAACAGTCCAGTGTGCTCCTGGTATTACGCAGCCTTAGTTATGTTCATAAGGTGATTCAAGTCTGCCCCAGGATAAGTACAGAGCTAGGCTTAAAATCTCTGAACAAAAAGAAACCCACACAATACATTACCTCTAGCTGCTTAATGGCAAAAGGAGAACCATCTTGCTTTAATTTTGTAATGATTTCTTCCATGCTATTTGCTGAAAAAAGACTAAAAGAAAAAACAGTTAATAAATGAATGAACTGCTTCTGCCTTCCTCTCCTGTATAAAGTGCTAGTAACACAAATCAGAAACAGCCTAACCAGCTGATAGGGCTTTTCTTAGCACTGTGGTGTTCAGTTTGAAGTAACCAAGTTGACAGCCATCTCCTCTTCCTTATAACTCACTTACAAACTTTGCTATTTATCCAGAAATCTTAATTACTATCAGTCTTTGTATTTTTACATTCAGTACCTTCCAGTACATTTGTATTTTTACTATCAGTATCTGTATTTTTACAACACATCAAATCTTTAGCTATCAGCTCCATTCTACTTATTTGGTTTCAACATCTTTCATCTCTAAACATAGTTACGGACATCCTTCTTCAAGAGTTTTAGCTGCTGCTTATCACTTTCACTTACTTCTCCTTCCCTTTCTGGTACACAGAAGTTCCAAACAATTGTAGAAATGGCCTCATACCAATGAGTATAAATGTGCTACATAACATTTCCTGTCCAACTCTCACAAATCCTCTTCCCATTTCCAGAGAAAGTGTTCATTTCCATGTGCCATGGGGTAGTTGCTTAATATAATGGTGTATGAATCAGGCAAATATGGGCAAGCATTTAATATCCTGGCAAGTGAAACATTTAATGAGCTTCAGATAGTGCCCCCTAAAGACAAAAGAGGTTAAATGGCTAACGTGAATGTCATTTCTATCACCTTATCTGTGAACACCGATACTGTTACTGGATTTAACTTCATGTTCTCTATCGAAAACAAGAAAAAAGACAAAAGATTGCTAAATACCTGTTAATCTTCTCCATGTGTTCATCAAGTACAAACTGCTTTTCTTGATCAACTTTGCTCTATTTAAAAAGAAAATACATATTTTACATGGTCATTTTACACTGAAAAGCCTATCGGTAATGAAAAATGTCAGTTGCTTGTGTTACAGAAATATAATATTTTAAATGAACATTTCATTTTCCTAAGACACTGTTATTTTTAAGGAATTACAGTTTTGCAGTGTGTATAATTGAACTTGTTACTTTATCTTGTGAATGCTAAAGAAATCACCTTATGATGCAGTTCTTGCTCTTAGCTACTATGCATGCATGCTTGGCTAGGTGGTTATCTTGTACACAAGTAGTAGTGGTTATTCTATCAATACACTTCTATCAAATACACTAAGAAAATGTGGATAAATCTCAAAAAAAATAATTTTTAAGTTTGATTTTCTTAAAAAATATATAGGTGGGTTTTGAAAACAAAAGAACAAAAATTGCATCTCTCTCCCTTATTTTCTCTCTATTATTTTACAAAATTTTATTTAGACAGCTGAAGAGTGTGAAAGATCTGTTGGCCTTGGGTGGAAACTCTGTCAAACATTTCATATCTTCCAGCATCCAGGGGTTTAGGACATAAACAGATGTTTCAGTAACAGCAGCTGAAGCTAAGAAGGGTTCTCTCAGCCTGCTAGTTGCTATCTGTTTTGCTTTCTGAAAAGCATGCTAGAAAGCCAAGAATAACAGGGGGAAAATTAAGCAGCAATGTATGTTCTGCATCATCTTGATAGTGTCTGGAAACCTCCACACAGACACAGCAACAGCGTGAGCTGATCACGATAGGAATTTGAGGGGCATCCGAAATGAGTAAAAGTGAAGACTTTCAACTGGAGGCATCAGTGCTACAAATTAGTATTTTATAGAGCGCAGAGAGTTTGGAAACCCATTATTTTTTAACCATAAAACAATCAGTAGCATAGATAAATAAGAATTTTTACTTACATATATTTAACAATTCTTATTGATTTCAGTAACTGATTACCTTCGTGTGGTAAGAATTCAGTAAGTCTGCAACATTTTCTGTTGTAGGAGATTTCAGTGCTATCAGGTCTTTCTCTAAAGCAGGTAGCTATTAAAAAATAAGATTTAATTAAAAGTAATCCAAAATTTTCTTCTTGGATTATTACTGCTATGGTAGTAGTACAATATAGTGTGTGTGTCTATAAATACTCTTCCCAACCCCCAACTTTCAGGCACATCTTAAAGAGGTACCGAGTAAATAATTTAGAGTTCACTTTTCAGCGCTGAACCATTTGGATTTATTTGTGCCTGCAGTGATCAGCAGAGAACTCAGCCCCCCAGTGCAGTGATAGAGCTGCAGCAGGTAAAGCCAGCCTGCAACAGCCTGAAAGGAACGAGTAGGAGCCTGCCAACCACGCTATGCTCAAAATAGTACCTAACCAGCTCCACAATGACAGTCATAGGTCTTTATACAGAAAAGGAAAGGAAGCTGTTGGTTCTCCTTCACTTATTCCCATGAAAGTTACTGGAGCATCATGACTCCAACTTTATAAAATGTATTACATTTTACACTTTCCTACAGCCCCTGGAAGAAACAAATGGGGTATCTGTTAAGAAGAGTGATGAAGAAAACATTAACAAGGTGTTACCCAGGTTAAAAACTTTTCAGTTGTATAAGCAGCCTCTAATTTCAGGTGCTGTTGTCTAAACTGTACCATTTTTCATGCACCTTCAGTGATGCTCAGTGCATCATGCCCTACAACGGTAGAAACACGAAGACAGCAACATTTGCTCCTTCTTCCAAGCAAAGCTGTCAGTAGCTGCCAAGTGCTACAATGACAGCTTGAGAGTATCTTAGGAGCCTCATTCAGAGAGCACAGGCAGCTAACAGAATTGCACCTCTGCATACACTCCAGGTGGTACAAGTATACTGGTGTGCTACACAACTGAGACCTGCCCCTGCAGCCCTCAGCTGTGCCCCTGCCAGCCCCGCTCAGCACCTTACCCTTTCGGACTCTACAAAATGAGTAGCAATGCCAGCTTTGAGGACATCTCTCCCCTTCAGCCTAAATCCTGTTAGTGCAAGGTAATAGCCAATCTTTCCTGGTAGTCTTGGCAAGAAATATCCTCCACCTACATCAGGAAAAAGGCCTGTAATAAACAAAACAAAACATGAAGGGAGAAGAACTTGTCCTTATCATGCATGTAGCTATTTCTTCTTGTCTCATTTTTGTCCCCTTGATTGCTCAGGCTCTCTCAGCTCTCTTGCCCAAGTTTATCCTTGACTTGGTTTGACATTTCTATGTCATCAAGATCCTTCTTAAAAGCAAATTCTTGAACACTTTTCAAGCTGTACCCTTTCCACTGGCACGTAATTTATAAACAGATACCAGACAATAGTCTTCATTCTATTTGACATAGACACCTTAGACATTTTTAGATGCCAGAAGAATCGAGCACGCTCTCAGCAAAAAAACAGAACACAAAGAGCTGTGAAATAATTGATACAAGCACAAACTGGATGCTGCTTTTTCTCTCATGCTTTTATTACAATAAAAATACCAAACAATGATTAAGTCACTCCTGCACAGATAAGTTTGAACAAATTTTGGGGTGAGAATTTATTCATAGATCAACAATATTGCCAGGGTCTTCCTGAAGGTGGAGACACAAGATGCTGACCTAATACCTGGCTCTTTGACAGGACTATGACTAACTTGCAATTAAAAATAAATAAATAAAACTTCCCAGTTTAGTGACTCTTATATTTATTAGTAGGGTAATTTTTAAAAATTCAAAGCTATGAATAAAATTTAAAAGACTTTTTAAAGATGTAATTGAAAAATACATATAACTACTTTGATCAAAGTTTAAACATCTAAAATCATCACTCTGTCAATATCAACCTTTTTCTGTTATATAATCAGCTACGTAATAAATCTGAACACTTTTTGTATTTTTTAACACTTAAGAAAATTTAAGCTTAGCTGTGTCAATCTCAGAAACTGAAATGGAAAGAAGTGTCCAGTTACTCCTTCAAAATAATCACCAACAGTGCATTCATGAAACTGAAAGGCTTTTGAATAAATAAGGGTGGTGTTGTTTTTTTCACCTTGAGAGAACAAATGAAACATGAAATAAATTTCAAAGACTACAAACTAGCAAAACCAAATTAGATTAACAAATTAGCAAGAGATGTTAACTGTGGAGGTTAAGGTGTCCAAGAAGGAGTTTAAATGGGGTTCTGATAGAAAGTGGTAATTTTTCAGTCACAGAAGAATCAATGTACATATTATAGAGAGATACGGGAAACTTATGGTCCCCCCTTGGATGGAATCAAGGAGAGGTTTCTTTCAGAGAGCTTCTCTTCACTGTTTTCCTCTTTGCAGTTATCTTTAAAGGTCATCACCACCTTACGTTCTCACCCATCTCTCAGCCTCTCTGGTTCCCTCTTGGTGCTCCTTTAGTTCTGCTGTGTCTAATACATCCCAAAGTTGGGTTTAGGAGCCACTTCCTATCAGTTAAGAGTTCTAGTATTTTATTCCCATTCTCACGGATGTGTGTGTTGCCATTAACTGATTTATTCCTCATCCCACAGACTACCAAAACATATCTCTTCTTCTACTATGCTGAGTGTCTTGTTGGCACCCTTTAAAATCCCTAAGCTGTATTAACCTAAATTCATCACTCACCTTCTTTTTCATCTGCACTCACATTCTGAATAGTCTACTCTGCATTTTACCTTCTTGGTTTGAGCCATATCTATAATGTTGATGCCAAGACCGCCATTTAGTTTTATATTTCTATTCTTCTGTCTCCTTTAGGATATCCTACTACTGCAAAAAAAAAAAAAAAATTCCTCATTTTGAAATGAGACTTCTCTTACAAATGCCTTCCAAAGAAAAAGGCAATTACATTATTGTCCCCATCCTCCAGGACTGCAACAGCAACAACCTTCTCCTCTTTGCTGTAATCAAAATACCCACGTTGATGTAGTTCTCCCATTGCTCCAGTAAGAATCCAAAGGAAAAGCCATCATCTATTGGGATCTGCAGGGCTCTTCCACATGGCCATACACAGGGAAATTAGTTCTAATTGACTTCAGAGTTTATTTAGCTTAAATTGCTTTAGAGGTGAATAAAACTAAGCTGAATGAAAAGTTTAATTATGAATAAATTTATAAACATGATTAGTGAAGGTATAACTAATCCCCTTCAAACCTAGTGGCATAAACACAGTCTGCTGTGCCTTCTACTGTATCCTTTGCAAGGTCCCCATCTTCCTTTCTTCTTACAGCTTCACTCCTCTTGTCCATTCTACATAGTCTTTTTAATTTCTCTGTAATGTTTCCCATGGCTCTCCTTGCTACTGGGTTTCTCTTAACATATTCCATATACTTTTTTTTTTTTCCTTCTGATAGCATTTACCAACTATTGTTCAAATCCTTACTTAAATAAGAGAGCTGACCAGACTAAAAGCCCGTGCCTGTAATGCTGACATGCAGCCTGTGGTCGGAGACAGATGCAACATGCTTCACTGTAATGCCAGTTGTGAAACTCTGCAGTTGCCAAGCATGAAATAAAGGCAGCGCTACGACATTCTTGCCTTATCTTGCAGAGGTGGTTAAAGATTTATTAGTAAATGACTCAAATAAGGCTAAGAACTTAAAGGCCTATACAAGCAAGAGTCTGCTACTATTATAACATCACCTTTAAGCCCAACTCTTAGAACATACTTTCATCTTTTGTTCTTCCCACCAGGGGGTTTCCCATACCCTCCTACATCTAAGCTCTTCCAGTGCTTTATCTTAGCTATGTCATTTTCAAACTCCTACAATCGAGAGCTGCTTTTAATTTCTGTTTGCCAAGTGTCACATCTATCTATATCCTTTTATTTACAGTGCTGTATAAATGCAGAGTAATTGTGAGAAAATAAAGCAGCTGAATGAATGCTTTGTTTTCATTTCACAGAAAAGGTGTAAAGTCTACTGAAATAAGTGAACATATGAAAAAAAACAATTAATGCAATATCTAGACAGCTAGATACTTTAAATGTACACCACAGAGATAAAAACAGCTAAGTCCTTATATCCAAACAGATTTCAGTGGTTTTACTTCTAATTGATCCTAAAAGCTTTTTAATTACAGTCTTTCCTAAGCAAGTTCTAAGCTTTTCCTTTATGTCTTCAGTCTATTTTTATTTAAATAAGTCCTTGTCAACACAAGAAATAGATGTACAGTACATAATTTTTGTTACTATAAGACCACTTTACCTTTGAAGAGGAAAGTAACTTCATTATTAGAATAATTTTATATGCCAAAGAACACCTCTGTTTAGTTTGGAAAAAAAAAAATCACTTAAAATCGTTTTCTTGTACAGCTGATGATGAGGGTTTATTATGCTTTATTTGACTTGACAGACTTCATTTCTTATTTTAAGAATTTCAGAGTAATTCTTGGGAAATATTTCATACAAGCTGGAGAGCAATAAATTATAGAAACGTGTTAGAAACCTTTTAGAATATGAGAACTGCTAGACCTTTTAAAAAATCCAGTCATTATCTACACATGCACGTTAGTTGTAATGACATGTTGGACAAGACTTTAAGTAACCTGGTCTAGTGAAAGGTTATCCCTGCCCATGGCAGGGGGGCTGGAACTAGATGATCTTTAAGGTCCCTTTCAACCCAAAACATTCTGTGATTCTATGACATTCCTGTACTTAAAATATTATCAACAAAAGCACAATATTATTATTTTCAGTCTTTTTTTCAGAACTTGAGCCCTGTTTATCATTTCTTTTTAACATGATTTCTTCATTTTTACATTACGGAACTGTTTGGAAATTCTTTTAAGCAAATAATGGTCACTACTCCTTACAACTAAATCTTTGAGCTAAAACTAAGACTGAACCTAGTAGCACCATGCCTGGTGCCATTTAAGCTGTTCAACAACCACATAAGGTTCTCTATTCTCAACAAATATGTTCACCACATATTGCAGACTAGCCTCATTCCCCTGCTTGAGGACATTAAGATAAGAACAACTTCAGTCATCCTTCAGCTGCCTCACCTTGGAAAGATGTAGAAACCAGAAAGGTTTTTTTTGTGGGAGACAATGCATGGTAGGCTACAGCACTCTTCATAAACGTTGTTGATAAGCAGGGAGAAGGGAATTGGACATTGCTGAAGGCATTAATGCAGTATATATGCCAGACAATAATAGGTTCAATGTGGATACCTGGTGCCAGGATTGTCTTGGAAGGGAAATGTGAATGATTTCACTGAAGGGTTCAGTTTAATCTGACTAACTTTTCTTGAGCCATACCAACATCTTCATATATCTCTGAGTGACAACATTTTCTTTCGTACCTCTCAGAGTTGACAAAGAAGCTGTAGGATCAAACATTAGAAAACACAAGGCATGTGCTGCTAAAAACCCAAAAACCAAAACCCAACAAAAAGACAATGACACTGTTCTCAGCTGCATGCTATCTGTACGCAACTGTAATGGGTCTCCATTAATAAGCTACAAGAAAAGCTGCTATTTTAAAGGCTGCTTCATTAACTTTGCAGATCATCTTCTAGTACAGCCAGTTTGACTCAGTAATACTGAGTTCCAAATATAAAGTCGATGTTTGACAGGGAACTACTGGAGAGTCCAGCAGAGGGCAACAAAGATGAGTGGGAGACAGGAGCACCTCTCTTAGGAGGAAAGGTTGAGAGCTGGGACTATTTAGCCTGGAAAAGACTGAGAGGAGACCTTATCAGTGTCTATAAATACCTGAAGGATGGGTGCAAGGAGGATGGAGACAGACTCTTTTCAGTAGTACCCAGTGGAAAGACAAGGGGAATGGGCACAAGCTGGAACACGGGAGGTTCTATCTAAATATGAGGAAAAACTTCTTTACTGTGAGGGTGACAGAGCACTGGACCAGGCTTCCCAGGGAGGTTGTGGAGTCTCCTTCTCTGGAGACTTTCAAAACCCACCTGGATGCAATCTGTGTAATGTGCTCTGGGCAAACCTCCTTTGGTGGGAGGGGTGGACTAGATGATCTCTAGAGGTCCCTTCCAACTCCAATGAGTCTGTGATTCTGTGATGCTTGCACTGAGATCTTCAAACTCTATCTGACCACATCTGTAGCAAAGGATTAGCTCCTCAGAGCTACTTCCATTTAAAAAAAAATAGATTCTAACAATCTTTGTGTCAGTCTAGACAGTAAACTCCAGGTTAAGAACCTCAATGACCGAACTCCCAGAATAATAAGTATCTATTAATTTAACAGAAAATACTTCCCATGTATGGTCATCTCCAACCCCTTTTTAAAATTCTTCCACTAGTGCCACTGCTTTCAGTCAAACACTTTTCATCCCGCTTACACAGGGACAGTTTAAACACATTAAGATGGGATAATCTGTTGAAATACTTACCTATTGCTGTTTCTGGCATGGCAAAAAGTGTCTTTTCTGTAGCAACTCTGAAACGCCCATGGACTGAGACGCCAACTCCCTACGAATGGAGCACAAGTGAAGGACACGGGTATAAAGTTACCAGTAAAAATGATCATAACCATAATCCTATGTAACACACCTTGCTTTGCTCTACAATTAAATAATATTAGATATACCATGCACATCTCAGCAAAAATTAAAAGGCCTTTTACGGTTCAAACACTAATAAAGCATGATACCACCTTTATGACTTGGCTGAAATAGCATCCTGTGCTTTAAAAGATTGATAAATCATCCAGAGATTAATTTATCCCATGAGTGACAGCAAGAGAAATGAGCGACCCCTTTTTCCCATTTAGACTACTCATAGGAAGTTGACATCCTCTTGCTCTTGCCCTATCTATAATTTTTTCAGATAATTTACCCCAAAAATGCCAATACTTTGGGAATATACATGAATTAGACAAAGTTTTATATAATAAACAAAAATAATAATTAACAATTATTAGAATCTGGTAATTATCTACTTTATCAACACAGAAGTATTTTAAGATGGAAAACCCTCAGCTTTATTAATTAAAATTCAAAGTATGTGGTTAGAAACTCACTCATTTAACCTGGGGACTTTTGTTTTCCAACTGGGAAACGGAATTCACATTTTTCAGTATCTAGCCCTCTTCTCTAGCAGTCTTCCTGATGAGATGTTTCTCTCAAGAGCAGAAGAGCTCCTAGTGTTGCTCATCACATATTTTTCTGATTTAGGTAGTGAGCAGCAGTAAGGCCCAGTAAAAATATTTCTTTTCAGTTCACACTAAATTAATTTAATTTAGATAACGTTCAAGAGGCAAACTGACAAATTTAAAGAAAAATTACTATCTGACAAAGTTAATACTACAATATAATAATAGTTGAAGTAATCCAATAATATTTGGATTGGCAGGCATAACCACAACATATGAGTAAAGGAGTCTCACTTCTCAATGCTCATCTACACAATCTGTTTTGACAGAAATGTTAAATCCTACCTGAAGACAAAACTCTTTACTCAATATTTCACAAGAAGTTTCTTCATAGAAATATTTTCTTTCTCTTCCTTCCCACTGTTTCAAACAACTTCCATCCCTCACTGTTAAATTTGCCTTTATTTAGTCCTTCTACCCATCCAATTTTTCTGTTAAACTAAGTTAAATATCAGTGGCCACAAGAAGTCAGTGTCTAATGAAGATATAACAGAGTAAGTAGCATTTCTAATTGCTTAGTTACTAGAAAAAATGGTGTATTACCCAATTAAAGCTACTGGTTTTCACACATGTCTTCAAAGTATTTAATATTTTCCATCAAAACCGGTGAGATTAATTGTGTGATACTTGCTTGGACCAGCATTACATATTTGATAGGCTTTTAAGGAGTAGAAAGAACGTCATAGAACATCTCTTCATTTCAGGTATCTACAGAGATCTTTGGGTAGGGTTTACATTAAAATTTTTAAAAGATACCTCAATTTAATAAAAATTATATCCACTTCCTCACACCATTCTCATGCATTCTTCCACAGCCTCTCTTACAATTCTGCCCAGCAAGAAACCAGTTGTCACTGCTTGGTCCATTAAGGTGACACATGACTAAAAACTGTGAAATTTCCTCTGTAAAGTATCTGCCAGTCTTGGGTTTTAATATAGATGCGTGAAGAGTTTAAGATTACAGTCTTAGCTTCCTGGGAAATAGACACTTCAGGTAAGTGGTTGTCACTTTGGTTTATATCCAGACACTAAGCCAGATCTATATACGTGATGTACTGCTCTTTCAAGGAGGCAAATGGGATTTGAACAAGTATCTGAACTGTATTTGCGTAGGGTACAAGCTCATGTCTCAGCCCTTCAGCCCTTTCCCTTGAGGACTAGTCAGAATCTGTAGGTCTGAGAAGCAGCAAGGGCAGTGGCCCTGCATTTAGTTCTCTTGCAAATGCAAAGCTACATTCACTCCTAAAACAGCTCTACAACTCCTAAATTAAGTGGAAATGTGACTGCATTACTTCCAACTTTTTTTATATCACAACATTGTATTTTTACACATTTGGTAAAGCCTGCTGTTACATTTATGCATGGCCAGTAATAATGATGAACGTCTTCTAAAGATAATGAAGTTTCTAAAAGCCATGCACATTTTGCTCTTTCTAATGCTTACATTAAGTTTTCATAACCCCCTATCTAAGAATACAAATACTATCTATCATAAAGCATTTTTTCCAGCTTAATTTCTAGACAATCAGGAGTTTGCACAAGGACTCAAATTCAAGTAACAAAGACTAGAGTGTGAACTCCATGAAGAGAGCTTCTCTTCCAAGCTGTTTTTTTTTTATATAATGATAAAAATAACTGTAGAGTTTTAATAATGTAAAGTTGAAAGAGGTAATGTTCTTTTGAAAGAATTAATTAAATCAGATTTCACTTTCTCATGTGATTAAGTCATAATTGGATTTGTTTTCTAGATCGTCTTCAAGATTTATGATATAGACAATAGCTTAATTTCAGATGTATGTTTAAAAGACTGAAACTATATTTTCTTCTTGACCATCTTATAATTTTGTAAAAGATACACAAAAGAATTTTGTAAAGGATACACAAGACCAGAAGTTAAGAAATTCATGAGCAATCAGTTTAAACAATTTTCTGTAGGGTTTATATGCGAATTAATCAAAAATATAAATAAGAGCAGAAACTGTGGTCTGACAATGTATTACTGGAGATAGATTGCTATGAAGGAGTTTGGTTACAAATTCCAGATTTATGACTACGTAGATGTTCACTCACTAATCTTAAAACCAGTGCGTTATGACTGTTTACGTCGTGATCTTAAAACCAGTGTGTTTACAACTCAGCTATTAGACTCGGCACAGCTCAAGGAGGCACATAACATCATAGGCAGTTCAGCCTGAATTCCTCAACAAGCTTCTGAAAAAGCCACTAAAGTATCTGGCTTTTACTTCCTATGCACATGATTTCCTACTCAATGCCATATTTCAAAAGTCATTATGTGACTGTGTATAGAAAATGTATCATTGATTTCCATTTTTTTCTCATTAGGAATACAGAAACTTATTACAAGCATTTTTCTAACGAAAACCAAGGTGCAAACTACTGATGGAGAATTAGAATACAGCTACTATAAATCTTCAATTAATTTGTAGCTGGAAGGCTGTATTCTCTTAAATTAAGAGTGACTCTTATTACTAAATCGGAGACGTCATCACATCGAGGGATGTTATTAAGAAATTCAAGAGAGAAACGCACAGCGTAAAATAAACACACCCTTCCTGAATAACCTATGTAAGCATCTGTTCCCATACAGAAACTACATCTGTGTCACAGCAAAACCATGTCTCACACTTGTCTAGTTACTAAACAACCTAACTCAGGCTGTAAAGGAATCACTGCCTAGGAAACATAAGCAACAGAATAGAAGAAATACAAACAGAATACCCTTCAGGAATGTTGCTTGTGTCTTCTTCATTAGGCTGATAAAGAATGTTTAGCTGTTCAAGTAAAAATTTTATGATCATACCAATATTAATATTGTCTGCAGGGAAAGGTTTGTTGTAACAGTTCCCAGCCAGTGATTACACTTGTTTTTAACTGCATGAGAATACGGATCCTTGTCGAGCTACAACTACAAAAGAAATGTGGCAATCAACAAACGATCCGAGCATAACATAAGAAAGGGCAACCACATCCAAATACAGATGTGTAAAAATAGCCAAGACGCAGCAAAAATGGTTTTTAAAAGCATTACTTGGCAAAGTAAGTGAGTGGAATCAATTCAGGAAGCAGCAGGAGCTTATAGATATGTTAGATCAAAAATCACTAATGTTAAGAGCATTACCCCCTGCATCCAGACACAGCAAATCTTAAACCAAATAAAAATTAATCTTCCTTCATCATTAATGTTATGGGCCACTCCAAAGAGCATAATCCATTTTTATCTCTAGATAGTAACAGATGAGAAAACTTAGTGAACCAGAGCAATACAGCGTAAGAGATCAATCTGGACTAAGAATATCACTTTCTTTGATGGCATATAAATCAAGACTATACAAGTATTTTAAAAATATCATTAGAAACCAGTGGATTTTGTGAACTTTTCAATCATTTAGTGTGGTATTTTAAAACATAAAATATTCATGTAGTGTAATTTAAATATAAAATATTCATTTCCACATGCTGAGTATGTATTAGAGGTTCTCAGTCCAAATTCCTGCAGACATACAAAAGCACAATGTGCTGACTGGAGATGGATTATTTTAATAATATCCGATGCCTCGGTCTTGTTCTCTTGACCCCTAATTATTTAAACAAATTTGATTCTAATGATTAATAGTAATTTTTTAGGTCAGGTTCTTCTTATAGTGAAACTTGGGGAAAAAAAGTACACAGGCCATTCTATGCACCAATGCTGCTAGAATGAGTGTCCTTTATCAAGAGAAATTAGACTGAGCTTTTAAAAGCCACCTTTTGATTTTTCCACTACCAGCCAAATTTTTTTGGTGATCCCAAAGCATTTTTATTAGGGTCGTTACCTGCAATAGCTGTATTTTTTTCCCTGCAGAATCTGATCCAGTCTGCTGATGGTGAGCACCAATACTAGAATTGGGATCCCACCTGGCAGAGCGTGCAGAAGCTGCGGTGGCAGTCAAATGCCTGCCTCCACCACAGAGACTGAACACCTGAAGTTTCACATCCCCCCTTTCCATGTACGTTGGCCCCTCCGAGACAAAAACAGCAGTCTGAACAGTTTGGTCCAGGCTGGCCTATGGACACTGTGGCTCAACAATCATGATGCAAACATAAAAATGTCTATGAATAATTCCTTCTGATGACTCAATTTTCTGAAGGAACTTATTTCTAGAATTAAGAATTGTTTTTCTTGTTTCTTTTTCACTACTGTGTATGACTTTCTAAGACTTAGATTTACTAAGCCTATAAAACTTCCAGGCATCAACAGTCAGCTATGTCTGTTAAAAAATACTCTTTCATGTCAGAGGAAGCAGAACTTTTTATGGACACAGGACTTCTGCCATGACTGAAGGAAAAGTGGAGATGCAAGAGAACTTAGATCTGAAAAGCAAAGCCTACAGCAAGCAGGCTTTACTAGTGAGCGAAACTTTTTCTAAGTGTTACAGTTGAAAGCATTCTTTTTGACCCAGTGCTGTTCCCCTGTGTTTCCCTATATGTATCTGGCCCTGTATGTTCAGAAGAAGATACTAAGTGTGGGGTTTTCATTATTTCTAAAATTCTGGAAGATAAGCTCTATTTTTTTTGTCCCTCTCTATCCCATAAAAATGGAGCTACTGCAAGAAATCCGTATGTTCAACTCGCCACTCTTTAATGTCTGTAGGCAAGTGGGAAGGAACCCCTATCAGCAGCTTGCATTAGTGCATAACAAAGGTTTTATGTTTTATCTTAAAACATTTCTTGTTATTAAAGACAGGCACAATGCAACGAATTTTATTTAGTGGCACAGATATTTGGGATGACAGAAATTAATTGAGGGGATTTTGTAATTATGTTCTATTTCTCAGGAAAAAGTGCTTAGAAAGTATAAGACAGATTAAAACTAACTCAGAGAAAATGAGCATTCAAGTTCTTCTGGAAATGAGAAAAACTAGCAGAAATATGAAAGGATGGAGAAGCAGGCAGAGATAATTCTCTTCAGAACTTTTTTTCCTTGATCTATAATAAAGGGAAGGAGAGGGAAATAATGAAATAACTCTCAATGTAAGACAAGGCATCTACATGAAGGCCTAGAATTGGACAAAAATAGTGGAACTTTTAGCAAGAGAGTCTGATGTTGAATGGAAAGAACAAATCTATGTAGAAGCCTGCAAAAATCTCTGCAATGACAGTCAACAGTGCAGGGGTAGGAAAGCTTATCATGAAGCCACAAATAAAAACTCACTTAAACATACACAGGTTTCAGAAAAAAAATAAATCTAGAAAGTACAGCTTAAAACTTCAACTTTAGTCTCGGAGTAGACAAGTGATGTTCGTTCTATGATGCGATCTATAGGTCATTACGTTGTGTAGGAATGCCAACCCTTATTCTCTAATTCTAAATACCAAGTGCAGTGTGATTTTGTATCATCAACGTCTGTACAATGTATTGTCAGGATGTTGGGGGGTAAAATAGTGGCACCCCTTCCTTTTCACAGTGTATATTAAACAACTCAGTCATTGTAGAGTTGGGAGAGGGAGGGGAGAGGAGTTTTACTTACTGTACCAGTACTACACATAATTTTAAATACCTGTTTTCCAGACAGTGTTTTACGGTAAGTGTTTTGGGGAGTAACATCACATGCAAGCATTCAGTGGGGTTTTTTATACTGATGTCAAGAGCTGCTGGTATTAGAGTCTCATTAGCTACAAAATGAAGTGCACCATTTGTCCCTAGGATCAGACGCAGGAGCTTAGCCAGCAGACCAACATGCCAGATGGTAAATATACAGCAATATCAGCAAAGAGCAAATCCTTTCTTAGTATTGCCTCAGCATTGTTTTCAGTGTCCTATGTTACAAAAGCTAAGTGGTACACCAGGCGACCTCTCAAAGATTCGTTGCAAAGTACAACAGATTCCTACTTGCAAAATCTGTGTTCTGCTTTACAGCAGAAGCTGCCTTCAAGGCCACAAGCTTCTATGGGGTACACATCCATGAGCTCCCAAAGGAGGGGGGGAGAGAGGAGAGAGAACTGGAAAGCAGCTTATCTAGGTTTAGCATGACAATTACTTTTACTTCAGGGCAGATTTTAGAGCATAAATTAAAACAAACCCAAAGATATCCAAGTTTCAGAGCATGATGACTGACAAGAGGCGTGACATATTTATAACAATGAAGAAAAAGAGGAATCAGGAGAAGTCCCACAAAGCATTGCCATTTCTAAGTTCCAGTTTCCTAGCTGTAAAAAAGGATTACTAGGGTAATAAAATCCATTACAGTATAGAAGTTCTGTGCTAAGTAAAATGATAATTTTTCATAAACTTTTATATGTTTCAGTTAGTCAAAGAGCATATATAAATGTATATTAATAAATACCAAGCAGCTATCATCTGACAAAATCTGCACCACATTAAACAACAAATAAATAGCTGTTTGTTCTGTGAGTTCCTGTGCACTTCCTGAATGCACATCCCTCTAATTAAAAATTGTATCACAACTGAGAAAAAAAAGTGAGATTTTACAGATACAATTAATTCTAAGTTTCCTAGTTTTAGAATGTTAAGTCTCAAATGCTGCTATCTACACTGCTGGACAAAAGCTATATACACACAACGCGTATGAATCCATCCTTAACGAAAAT
>JANHFX010023098.1:0-15764 GCA_027560015.1 Chloroceryle amazona | reverse complement strand
CCACCTGGCTGCTCTCCAGCCACTCTGTGCCCAGCCTGTAGCGCTGCATGGGGTTGTTGTGGCCAAAGTGCAGGACCTGGCACTTGGCCTTGTTGAACTTCATTCCATTGGAGTCAGCCCAACTCTCCAGTCTATCCAGATCCCTCTGCACAATTACTGCAGCCTATCATATTTGTCTGGCTTCTTTTTCTGCAGATTGTCTATTAACAGCTCACAGTTCAAGCGAGATCATGATGAAGTAAAGCACTTGGTTGTCTTTACACTCCCCACCTTCCTTTTTAGTCTTTGGTCGCTTCAGCTAAAGATATTGGAATGGCAATATTCAGTGGTTTACTAGATTTTAACTTTGGGTTTAGATACAGGCTCCAAACTTCTATTTCGGTCCTTTTTATGGAAAAGGACAGGCAAACATCAGGTTCACAACAATTTTGTTTCACTAGTCTGCAAGAAAAGATTGACAGCAATGCCAGGCAGCTTGCTGAGAAGACTGAGTAGATGCCTATACCAGAAACAGCACAGAGAACAAGGGAAGATCCTTCTCTCCTACGCTTGTACCACTGGGAACTGGTTTTGGTAGTGTGCAGATTCAGGCTGTAGAACACTGAACCTTTGAGTTCAGGGCTGAAGCTGAGATTCAATACACTTGGACAGCCCAGTCGGATCGAGCAGTGGAACTAGAAAAAGCAATGCCACCTGAGAGGGCACTAAGGCTTCTGGAAGGAGAAAATAAGTAATGGTTTTTTTGTTTCTTTGTAGTCTCTGAGGAAAGGGGTATTTCCACAAGTTTGATTCTTTGATAAACAAGTTCTGCTCAAGGAAGATGGTAAAAATTGGTAAAATATAAGTAATAAAGCAATGTCCTGTGATGAAGTTTATGTTGGCCTTCTAGTATCTGACGCTTTGAGAAGCTGCTATTTACATGGGTTATTTGTGACAGTGTGTGATACATGGAGGGTAATTCTTCTGCTCTACTTGGTGCTGATGAATCCTCCATCTGAAATATTGTCTGGTCTTTGGTAATGAACTGTAAAGTACACAATCTGGAGAGATTCCAGAGGATTGCAAGAAGACAAAGAGACTTAATCTATAGTAAAGGCTGCATAACTATCCTTATCCCTGTTAAAGAGAGATGGCTAGGAGCAATGAATGCAAGTATCTCAAAATGTTCCTAGAGAGGTATGACTAAGACAGGAATATATTGATTACAGAGGCTAAAGACTTAAACGCTAAGCAATCTTGAAAGAATAATTAAGCAGTCAGGTGGGACATCTGAAAAACAGCATTTCTGCTGTTGGAGAGTTCTGAATTGAATGCATTAACTGAAAATCTTCTAGCTTAGGTGAATCATCTAGCTATATTTAACCTTGGCTCAAGTGAAAAGAATAATCCTGAGACTCCTCTCAGCTCTAGACTTCTGTATAGTCTAAAGCTTAACATATTTGACATTACTACCTGAATGACTAACACACTCAAACAGTTCTTTAAAACATTCTACTCCCTAACAGTCACCTTAAAGATACTCTCTGTGAGAAACCAATGTAGATCCTCCATAGAAGACATTGATAAAAACCCTGTACTGCCAGGTGGATTGACAAAACTAACAGGGAGCCACTCATGAACCCACAGACCCAATTAACAGGTTGTCTTCTCCCAGGCCCAGCCTGTATACCTGAGGTCCTTCTCCACTGAGGAGAGCATAAAGCAGTCAGTACTGGGTACTGCTACTGCTCTCACAAACTGGGCCCTAGTGTCTGAGGGAGTCAGGGATGGCACTAAGTTCAAACTTCTTATTAAGTCTCCTTGAATGTGAAGATTAGAAAATAAGATTCTCAGAATATTGCACAGCCCAGGGCTTTGCAAAGGGTTTGGGAGCTGGCAACTCCATTGAATTCCATTTCTGTACTGAAAACGTTGCATGTTACAAGTTAAAATCTGCTTTCCCCACAGGAAGATGTTTTCTTATCCTAAAATTCCAAGCATTAATGTTAAAGCAAGAAGTGCAACATAATGGCATAACCTTTATAAATCTGTAACTTGCTAAAATAAGCTTCCCAAATATACTGTGTAAGAGGTCAGACTAAAGGATTAAATCCTGTATACAGTTGTCCAAAGCCAAGAATTCCTATGTTTGAGCAACAGTCTTTACTCATCACTAAAAAAAATAAAAATGAAAAAAAATTGGGCCTATTTTGGCCTTACTAATAATTAAATAAATAAGCATGCAATGAGATTAGGTAACAGGCCTGAAACATCAGCAAATTGCTTTTCACAAAGTACAAAACTCAACTGTGAGACAAACTGCCATGGGCCTTTCTGAAGACCAAGCCTACTTAATGTCAAAACCCCTAGATGACTAGAGAGGGGAGTGTGATTAATGATGGTTATTTATCACCATGGTTCTGAAATAAAGCCTAGCTCAGGAAGTTTCTAAATCACATACGCTCTATAATGTGATACTAAGGAAGAGGGTACTTTGTATATGCTGTTGCAGATTCCTCCCTAAGCTAAAAGGAATGGCCTTTGCTCCTGAAAACGATGTACTTCTGCTCTGGCAATATGCCATTAGAGCTTTAAAGATGCTTTGCTACATAGGGTTAAGCCCAGTGACCTGGACAACATTCATTAATTTCCAAGTCTGCGTCCTGTATTTTTTTTTTCTGTCAAACATCCACCTTGAATTCTAAGCCAATCATCCAAAATCCACCACTCAAATCTGTCTAGTGTACTTTATTTGGCTCTGAAACAGGTTTAAAAATACATTTTTATTAATCCTTTTTAGTCTGTTAGAATATCTGACACAGTAAAATATTTTGTGCCAAAGCCCTATTTAAAAATCACAGGTTTAGGCTGAGCTTATAAAGCACACTTCTGTTCATCTCCAAAGAACTCAGGAGAAGATTGGGACTTTTCTAGAACCAAGAATCCCAAACTTAGGACCTCATTTACAGACAATAATAGTAAATATAATAAATATTACCAAAAAAAAATAATAATTTAAATACCTTTCTTGACTACAGATCAGGTATTTTGTTTCCAGGAAACAAAAATCTATGGATAGAAGTCAATGAAAATAATCTGTATGGTAGTTATTAGCAACATGAAAGTGCACGCCCAGTGTTCCTTCCAACAGCATATGCCCTTTAGCAGTCACTATATTTAGTATTTTTTAGTAAAAAGCAGTCATCTTTGCTTCATCAAACATACCTGTCACATGAACTTACTGCTCTGAATAAGTACAAAAAGATGAAAAGATACATTTGTATTATCAATTTTTGATCAACTAAAGGAGTACAGAGAAGCAAACAAGCTCCACAGCCCCATCTGTTGGCTAATTAAGCTCTCAAGAAAGGCACCAACAAAGCTGAAGTGGGACCAATCACGTTTTTTTATACAATTCTAAGTTTTACCATCACAAATCTATGATACCTGTGCATCAGTAGCACCTTTTACTACCTAAGCATGTAATAACTGAGTCTCTAATACACTCGTGTGACTTTAAATTTTGTTTAAATTAGAACAACATGTGTTCTAATTTAATGTGCATAGTGCTGTTTTTTTGAGCAAGGTTGAGATTGACTTGCTTGCATTTTCATTCACATATAAATGGTCTGTAGTGAAATCGTAGTTCTTAAGAGGTGTCCCTTGATTTTTAAACTCAAGCTAAAACGATTTGCTTCTAAAAGCAGGAGTTTGAATGTAAATATTTCAAGAGGCATTTACTGTAGTTGTGACAAATGCTTCTAGTTTCCACTGTCTTGCAGGGACTAAGACAGCCAGATCTTGAGCATATGAAATATGACCTGATTGTGGTACAAAGACAGAACCCAGCATCAGAACCCAGCATCTGAGGGATTTAAAACCAAGTATCTAATTATATCACTAATAGAATAATTCCTTCCTATGAATGCAGTTCTGGTGAATGACTACAGTAGGACAGAGCATACAGCAAGCGGAACAAGATAACAGTCGGACTGTGACAAGTTCAAGGGCTGTTCTAGAGGTTTTAATCTCTCAAATCCCACTGTAGTGAACCTATTTGTATCACAAGATAAAAGAGCTGCTGCAAGCCTTAGATTTGGTTAAGGTCCACTGCAGAAGATGGGAACTAATGCACTTTTCCTGTGTAAGCACTGGTCCATTTAGAGGAATCAAAACGAACCTGACAGGGAGGGGGTTGAAAAGAAAAGCATAGAGGAGAACTCCAAATTAACACAAAACAAATTAATGAGTGTTGAGAAATACTACTGCTGACCCCCTTTGTTAACTTATCAGTAGATACTTCTACGCACTCCCAATTAGAGAGGGAAAAAAAAAAAGTGTGCTGATGAAAACACAGACTCCTGTAGGAAGGCCATTATCTCAGTGTAAAGTGCAGCTGTATTAACAAGTGCAAAATAAATAGCAATTAAGATTAAAACTGAAGTTTAAAAGTAGTCTGGAACTTGAGATGTACCTGTTTGTTGCCCTAATGTAGGTTGCATATGTGCTCAATCAAAATCTAGTCCTCTGCCCCCATAGGAAGATAACTGCTACAGGAATCATCAAGATGAGGATAAGCAAATAAGTTGTCATTCAAACTGTAATGGCAGTTAACTCTGTCAAGGTCCCACTGAAATCTGGGTAGCCAACTGAAGTTTCAGACTAACAACTGTCTTTTGAAAACTCTTTAAAAGAAAGGGAATTAATAAAGGATCTTACTAATGCAGAATCATCTGCCTCCACCGTGCTCTTTTCAGCCAAAAAAAAAAAATGCTTTCAAAGGACAAAATGCTATTCCTGCTTAGGTCACAAGCTATAGGACCTCTAGAAAGACATCAGCTGCTGGGCAGTTTTTCTCTTTCATAGCTATCCATGTTATTACTAAAAACTCCATAAAACAAATGGACTCCCTAGCTCTTACCCACAAATCTTCAGGTGTCCTATGCTCAGGAAAAAACTTTCTTCTGCAAGAAGAACTACAAGACTAGTCCCCTTTATGCTGGAAGCAGTTCATGTGTGCTGGATTGGGAGGAAAAACGGCTGTCTAGCTGAGATCTCTGGGGCTTGGCAGCAAAGAAGCAAAGGGGAAGAGAGCTATTGCATGTTTAGATCACAAGCTGAAAAGACCACAAACGAATGAATGAAATGAAACATATAAGGAAAGGTGGAAAGGGAAGAGTCATGACAGGTGATCAATCACACTTCTTGCATCCTGCCTTTGACAGACTTAAATTAAATAGACCGTAGGCTCCTATCATACTGACATGCAAGAAAACAATGTAAATCTAAGTGACAATATTCACTGTCAATCTGTTCAAAATAACTTTAAGACTATTGTAATTCTACTCCCTGCTATGATGCAAATACATCCAACAGATGTCAAACTGAGTAGCATTTTAGCATGTAGAAAAGCATGGAATTGCTCTTTTAACTACCTACTCATGGTGTTGAGAGCCAATCATTGCTGAAACAGTTACTAGCACTGAGTGTAATTAAGAATGGAGTCTTCTCCATGAAGCTTTAGTAATAAGGTGTGGCCTCTTGCAGGGTGGTAAGGAATCAGGATCTTCTAACTCACCTTTTAGGAGTACTACAGAGGTTAGAAAGTAGATACATTTCCAGATTATTTGTTGGAAAAATACAGAACTTGTGAATGACTCTTAAGGTATATCTTAGAATGGTATTATTTAGATTTTTCAAAGAGTTGTCCTTTAATTGCATTTTCATATAGTTCTGTTGTTTAATACACTTTGAGTGGAAAATTCTCCTCAGGTCTTGGATGAGCTACAAACTCACACTTCAGTATTCTGAAAACCTTTGAAAACAAAATATATCAGATATTACATCAAGGTACTTAACTTACCCCTCCCATTGTAATGCCATCAATAAGTGCCACATATGGCTTCTTGCATGTGCCTGTAATAAATGTAAAAAAAAGAAAAAAAAAAAAAAGAAATGTTACTTTTTTTGTCAAAAGAGTGGACCTGTGATTAACTGTATACATGACACGTTTCCTCGTGCCTTAGTTCAGCAAGAGAAACAGAAAATAAATGGTAAATTAAACAGTAAAATACCAACTTAGAACAAAGATACTTCACATAATTCTTAAGCAGCGAAAAGAAACACCAGTTTACTGCACTCTGAGTGTTGTAAGAGAACATCATGAAACTATCCAATGTCAGATTATTTGCTGTGTGAGTACCTGACAATTTAGCCGCATCTGGCTATTATAAATAGCTTTGTAGGACACTGGGACACAAGTTTCCCTTTTACCCTGTCTCATAGCCTGGATTAACAGCACTGTGTATCAGCACTCTAGTACTTGCTACAGAGGCTGGTGCATCAACAGGATTAAGACAAAATGTAGCTAGAAACTACTGCAATGCAAACATGTTCTGTCTTGCCAACTCTGCTGGCATGTTACAACCCTGAACGTGGCATAGGCAGCTTGAGATGGTAATGTCCTAAAGCACCACATCTTTATCTATCAAATTTATCTGTTGGGGCCTTCAGGAGGTATAAAATTAAAGACCTGATGCTGTCAATAACCTTTCATGGAAAGATTCCGAAGTTCACTGGGAATAAAACTGCTGCCTCATACGCAAGTGTTTTCAGGTTAGACTTAATGTTCAGTCAGACTCCTGATACCAGTGTCTACTGCAACCACGTTGCTTCACTTTCCTGCAACTATAGATCCCTGTTTAAAAAAAGAACTATTTTAAAAGGCAGTTCAATCCTTCAAATTACTAGTTACAAAATATAACAGAATTGCATTTTTAGCTTTGTTCTTACATGAACATGTAAGCTACTGCATGGGCTCTAGATCCTAAATTTCTAGCAGCTTCCCTGTGTATTTTTGAGTTGTAAAATATAGGATATAAATAAAATGGTTTTGGCAGAAGTCTCAGTCTTAAAGGAATACAATCATACCAAAGTTATAAAAAAAAAAATCCATGTTTTGTAATTACATTATAGATGTAGAACATCCTAATATTTAAAACCAAAACTTTTAATATTTGCAATATTTGAATAAACTACAAGAGCTGGTCGGAAGGGACCTGCAACACTCATCTGGTCCAGCTGTCATGGTAATGCTAGTTTTTCCCAAGTACATGAAACCTGCTGTTTTTCTTGATGAAGGCAAGAAAGTTGCATGACAAACAAGCTAAAACTGGAAACACTGTCAAACAAATAAATGTAACTTTTCAGAAATTAATAACTCTGTGCTCTTCTGTCAATGTAAGTTGATAAGCAAGGTGTTCACCTCTCCTCCTGTAGTGACCAACACTGAATACAGTGTTTAAAAACTCAAACAGCATTCACTGGAAAGTACTTTTAGAGAAGTTTCTTCTCACCAAAACATTCAACTCTTAACTTCTACCCTAAAGAATTAATATCCTTTCTAAATATCCTTTACCCCAGTAAACTTTACCCAGTGTCTTTGCTGTTAGTTATTTTAAGACCACACAGTCCTAGGCTCTTTGCAATAAACAAAAGCAGTTAACTTCTAGCTTGAGTATTCATTTCTGCAATTCATTTAAATGGAAAGCTTTAACATAATTTGACCTTCTGCTTTCTTATTGAATATTAGTGATTTATTTTTCATGCACCTATTTTTATCTTGGCTCTTCTTTAAAATAGATCAGTGATACTCAGTGAATAACTGCACTGTCTGCATCTAACACTTAATTCATCTGTAGAGTGAACTATACCTACCTGGAACAACGGGGTGGGATGAGGTACCTATCATAATAGCTTAAACAAAATAAAGAAATTCTGCATGCAAGATATAAAAATGAGATATATTACACTACTGGTATTGTACTTGGTAAAAAAAAAAATAAATAATTACTACTATTCTGTATCACAGTCTTTTATAGATTAGCAAAGAGAGAAAGTGAATCTACATTCAAAGCCACTCTTATGAGAACTGTACTGCTACAGAATTTGCTATTCAACATACCAATGGCATTGTTCAGGATATATTCTTCTCTGAAGAAAACTTGTGGCAGTCTATCTCCAGCTTTTCCTGCATCTGTGATGGCTTAAGAGAAATAAAAATTCTACAGATAACTCTAATAGAAAATTCAAGCAAAAAAATGTATCGCATGGTAACAGGGTTTTTCCTACAGCAATCAAGCAGCAACTTAATCCTGCTTTATTTTATTTGAGAAAATTTGCTAAAACATAAATAGGAATGCAGTTTCAAATTTGAGTCAGTTCAATTAGGCTGCAGATTTTGTCCTGTACTTGTGCGAGTAAGGTGCATTTTCTAGGCTATGGAGCCTCTCCTAATGTCTGTTAGTCTTGTGATAGTTTCTATCACTTGTATGTGGATATTCGATATGGAACAGTCAAAGCTGATAATACTGAAGACTCTGAACACTAACAATGAGAAGCAGATTAAAGCAGAACGTAATTTAACAATAACCTCTGGTAATCGTTTAACTAAAATTTCAAACAACTGCTAATTTTCACAGTTTGGAGATTTCACAGTTACAAAATAATCACACGCACATTTATCACCACTGTCAGCTCTGTACCTCACCATCTCAAACATCAGACACAAATTAGCCAGCAGTAACATAGCTAAACATTAGGACACTTCAAACTTCTTGCAGAGAAGTAATGAAAATCTAGGAAGAAAAAGGTAGAGACAAGAACCCTCTTTTCCCAGGAATGACTGGCTGCCATTACCAGTCAGTTCCAACAGCTGTCTCCTGACAAATAATAGAATCTGCACATCAATATGTCGTAAGAAGTCAGCACAAATAATCTCTTGTAATGTTATGTAATAAGCTTCTGTATACCCGAGTCACAGTAAATAAAGGAAATCAATGCAAAGTAGTAACTGACAAAGATATGCCAAATATTTAAGTAACTGTATCCTTACCTCTGATGTCACCCCCAGCACAAAATGCTTTTCCGCCAGTTCCCTTTATAATTATGAGAAAAGTTTCAGGATCTTGCTCCCAAGTCTAAAAAGAAGGAAATGTTTCCACATAAGATTTAAGTCTGTGCAAAAAAATTTTTGCTCTGTATACTATCTAGAATTCTTATTTTCCTTTTTCAAAAAGCAAACCAAACCATACTTAAAATATTTTGCCTTAAACTGAAGTTTGAGAGGTAGATGCCTTTCTGACACTCCTGTATCCTATTCAACCTAGACATCAGAGATCAGCAGAGATGCCTCAAGCTTGTGCAGAGCTCCCAGTCTCTGAGAAAGGTAGCACTCCCTAAAACAGGGCTGGACAAAAATTTCAATGGGAACACAACGCTGGGGCTGAAAGCTGGCAATATGGAAGGTATAATAACAATGTTTCCGGCCAAATCATGGAAGTTTTGTAAATCTAAGAGGCACAGCAAGGAAAACTGCTTTTAGATTGTTGATGGATTATGTCAGAAGTACTGTCATCAATGCTGATCAAGGACTGATCAAATCAGTTTGTGCACAGATGTTTTGCTAGGTGTAAAGACTATGGGTTCGGCTTTTCTCTGAATTAAATACGCTAGTACAAGACCAGTAGTGGTGCAACCACGGTGAGAAAAATGCCTTTTACAGGCTTTTTCCCCACCCTCACACTGTGCTTATATGTCCCTTATTCAAGTGTAGCCAGATAAAAGAGAGAAGGCATTTCTGTATACCAGCAACGACACTTAAAATGATGTCACTTTTAAAGGTTGTGGTTCAGATAAAGCCTGGTACTCAGTACTGCAGATTAAGTATTTCTTTCTTTAAATGTTCTTGAAAGAATGCATACATTTGCAACACAGACATTTACTAAAATACCAAAAGGTGGGCAATGGTCCAACAACTACCAATATCTAGCAAGTCTGACTTTATGTATATGATAAATAATACCATTAAATTAAAAAGAACTGTCTTGCATGCTTAAAAAAATCACCTTACTTCCCTAGCTTGTAGAAACAATGCCTATGTATGCATACAGTTCTTCTTAGAGGAATGACACTGCCGGCAGCTTGCTTCCTAATGGCTTGTAGCTTTTATTTCAGTCACGCAGCAACATGACTGGGTAGCTTAGGACTCACACATGTTGACTGACCAGCTGCATGTTGCCAAAGTGAACAACTAAATGCAACACGCTGCTTGTTGTGAATTCTGTCCTAGGTTTAATACGGGCATCTCTTATCTACCAGATGCTAAATTTAACTTTGTCTGGCAGCTTGTTCCTTTGGCATGTCATCTTCTCTAACTTGCTCGAAACTGTCTGTTCTTTCCCATCCTTTAAATCTGAGCTCATTGGCCAATGCACTCACACAGACTTTCCTTAAATCAGTACACTAAGAAGTGTCAGACTGGATTTTAAAAGCAGTTTCTGGTAACGTCTGTAGAGTGGATGGGTAGAAGTGGAGCTACTAACCTTTATTTGTGGATAAATCTGTCGGATCATAGAAAGAGTTAGTGCATTGAGAGCCTTGGGTCTGTTCAAAGTTATTATTCCTGCACCTCCTCTCTTTTCCAGCAACACTTCAGCTGTGGACTCTGTATGCTCAGACATCTTCTGTACATGTAAAAGCACATAAAAAAATGCCATCAGTTAGATTCCTTGAGTAACATACAACAGTGTTTATGGAAGTATGTTCTTAAAACTCACTACTGAAGATCATAAAACATGCATTTTGGAACTGTATGCTAAGCCTTTCCCACTGTACTTCAGGATTTATTTGCATTTTCTAAACAGTTCTTTTGAAACCTCAGACAGATCTTTGAGCCACACGCTTTTTGACAAAGATGTTCATAAAAAAAAAAAAAAAGCAACACATCAAAACACAAAACTATTGCTCTTTAAGGCTGACATTCTGAAAATAAGTGCCCCAATTATAACAACGACAGTTCCATGTGTCCCTGCTGGCAGTTTGACACTGCAAACTCAAACATACACATTCTTTTGTCATTTATATGTAACTTTCAACAGGAGAGAACAAATCACTGAATTATTTTCACGCTTGATTTCACAGTTGACTGTGTAAGAAATACATGCAAGCTAACAGAGAAACTAACAATAAAAGTAGGTAAGGCCAAAATAATTAACCTTTAATTTACAGTGAAACAGAAACTTGCAACAAGGTGCTCAAAGTTGCGGGCAAGGTTCTGCCTGAGCAACAAACGATGGCACTCAGGACCACTGTGCCCAGATGCATCACAAGTTGCAGGTTCTGTCTGTCGCAGGGGCCTTAAGCAGACTAAAAGCTTCCAACTCGGCCAAACGAGATGTCAGAGATGTTCTTACCAAATGTTGTAATATGACTTGCAGTCTGTTGAACGGCTTCAGCCTGAAAAAGAAATAGACAGCTAAAACCATAAACCAGGTGACAATCCCCAAATGTGACTGCCGAGTTAAGCAGTTTTGTCAGAAGAATTTCTGAATGCAATTGTTTTACATACTATTTAAAATGAAGTAAATTAGAGTACATTTTGATATCCAATTTGAGTAAATTTTGATATCCAAACTGTTGGAAACTTCTTTGCTTACCAGTAAATAGACAGCTGATACCAACGCCAGCTACTGTTTTTGATGTGTTTAATTTCAAGTTAGATGGAGAATTTGGAAACAGTAAGACAAAGAGTTTGGGGGATGTGATTGATACTTGGCAGTGTTTGTCTTCCAAGGATTTACAGCCTGCAGATGTCTTAAAATCCTAGCATTTTTTAAAAAGTGGTTCTGGACGTTTCCAAAGCTCCCACATCCCCGTGTGTATATGAAAACATCCAGGGCTTATGCCCCAGCTCAAATGAGGCTCGTGCTTCTGTTGCTGACAGAAGATGCCCATCTTGGGACCTTTTGTGAACATTACCCCATTTAAGTAATGAGGTTGTTACTTATTAATTGTACACTGTACTTGAGAAAGACAGTTAACAGCAGCATTTGCTAAAGTTCAGTCACCCGTCTTGTGTGATGACGAACAACTTTTCTCTTTCGGCTACTGAAGAGCCTAAAACACAGGCAATTACCATGTCCCGGCGACCTCAGCTCATTTTCGACTGGGAAAATGAATCCCGTACTGGCTAATGGGGGCCCAAATGAGATTTTACACCAGTTCGGGGGTTATGGTCCCCGGCCTCAGAGGCCTGCCCGGCCCACGCTCCCCGCCCCCGCCTCAAGGCCCCGTGACCGGCTCGGCGCCATTTAAAGCCCCTCGACGCGGGGCGGGGGGGGAGCGCGCGAGAAGCTTCGCCGCCTCTGAGGGCGGAGGTCGCCGCCGTCTCCCCGTTACCTGGGCAGCGGCCTCAGCACGCGAGCCGCCATGGCGGCAGCCGGCGCGGCAGATCGCCGTCATCGGGTAACCGCCGTTATCAGGTAACCGCTACGAGGTCTGGGGCTGCGAGAGGGCGCATGCGCCGGGGAGGCTTTGCGGCCGAGTTCCGTTCCCCTTCATAGACCCTCTTCACCCACCATCGGCTAAACGGGCAGCTCGGAAGCGTTGTCGTTTCCTCCGGGCTCCTCGCTCCCGAGCGACTCCATTGCTTTCGTCCTCCCGCCCTCACGTACGCGGGGTCCGGAGCCGCGCGGCCGCTCGGACGAGCGCTTTTGTCGTGAACGTGGAGACGGCGAAGGCAGGCGGGGGCGGAAGGGGGTTTGTAGGGACGCCTGCAGGCTCCTCGCTCGCTAGCCCTGTGAAAGGCTTTCTGTACCTTGGCAGCGCTTGGGCGGAAGCCGCGCTGCTCCCCATCCTGGCTGGGGCTGGGAGTGTGAGGGGCGAGGTGAGGCTGGCCCCTCGCTGGTGAAGCAAGGGACGCTGTCCGGAGCAGTAAGATAAAGCGCGGTGTTTGGTGCCCAAGGTAGAGTAAGCTGTGTTTCCAGATTACCCTCGGAGATGAACTGGTGGATTGACACTACATTTTGATGGTGTGTTGTTTTTAGCAGTAAATCCAGCTTCTTGATTTCTGACCTCCCTGTTTCTCGTCATCCTTTACCCTTCCAGCCGCACCTGTGCTGCCCTCTTCGCTGTTGTCACTCGGGTTAGGGTGATGCCCCCGTTAGGAGTGTAGTACCCCATCTACAGCTGCTGATCCTGGAAAGCTACTGCGGGAATTAGCCTGGATCCTGTCCCCACAGTAGCTGCAGACAGAGCTGTGAGCTCAAATTAGCGTGTGCTTGGCATAAATAGATTCAGAGACTGCAACCAGGAACACTCTGGTGCTCTGCTTTGTTTTGTTTTTTTAAGGAACAGATTAAAGCATTTGATAATTTATGGACATCATAGTAAGAGTCCATAATACTAAATTTACTTTTATTTCAGTAACTATGTCAGACCAAATTTTTGTAGGCTTACAAATCCCAGCATGAGACTGATACTGAAAAGTGTAATGAAGTGCGGATAAATGATAATACAGTGCATCAGGAAGAAATGTAGCTTCATCATCTTTCCAAGTAGCAAGTTCCTAGCACTGTCTGCCTTGATTCATATTTTAAAAAAAAATAAAAATATTAAAACCTTGTAGCAAAATTATTTTGGTGGAACAAAAATAATTATCCCAGAGCTCAGAAGCACTTCTCTGTAAGTCCCCAGAGGGCAACCTTGCTCTTCATTGAAAGAAATTATTCAGCCCTTGCTTGTAGCAGTCATCTGTATTGGCATTTCCATTGCAGTAACTCTTGGAGTATATTAAATTTGGTGGTAAAAAGCTTAAATTAAATAGGCACAAAAATAAAGACACAGAACTTTTCTGTGTCTCAGTTTGCAGTCTTGTACACTGTAAGCAAAAAGAAATAACCAAACATGATGTGATTTGAAGACATCAGAGACTGCAAAGTAATTAATTGCAGAATTCATTAGGCAATCCAGACTATTGAATTTTTAACTACAGATTATACGATCATCAAAGATGCAGCCTGTTAGTGTCATCCTGACTGTATATAGCCCTGTATGCTCCTCTACAGCAAGTGCTGTGCAATTAAATCTAAACCAGTCCAAATGACACCAAATTATCACTGTTGATGAATCTGGACTCTTTATATTTCAAAAATTATTCTTGAGGATGACTGTGTCTCTCCAGGCATAACCAAATTATGGGAAGTTTAATAAGCAGATAACATTTTTGTACTTCATATCCTATGTCTGAAAGTCTCTCCATTTCCCAGACCAATATGAACAGAACCTTTCTGTTCAGAATCCTTTTGTTCATGTCACTGTGGAAGTGAAGAAATCAGCTCACCTTGGGTAAGAGCAGGTGGAGGATGTCTGAAACCTCTGGAAATCTCTTACATTCCACCTGCACGTGGTGCACCCAGGCAAGGCTGTGATCAAGCTGTGATTACATAGGATGTGTGTTTCTAGAGGCCAGAAGTCAGTGGTCCAATTCATCTTTTCCTTACAGTGTTTTTTATCTATTCCCCCGGTCTTCAGTCTAAATAATAGTGTAGACCCTTTCTTTGTTGTCTTCCAGCTGTATGTCTGATTTAGAACAAGAATGGGGCCTGTTCATTTGTAAACAAAGAAGTGACAGCAAGCATTGTCTTGTGACAGCTACCAATTTCTTTCTGCAGTGCTGACGCTAAATTTATGTTCACTGTTTTCTTTACATTCTTTTCTTTTTAAATGGTTTCAAGAAGGGTGGTGACAGAAGAGCCATCTTCCCTGAGCCTAGTGTTCTTTAAAAAGCCTAGTGCTTTTTAAAACATGCTGGTGATGGCTTCAATTTATCTATATTTTGGGGGGTGGTAAGGGTTGGTAGGTGTTGAAAAAATGCAATTTTCTCACAGACACACATTTAATCACTACAAGCAAGCCCAAAATGTAATACTGATGCAATCCTAGTTTTTACTAGTCCTCCAGCACACCCCATTTTTCTTCAGAGTGGAATATTAAAGTGAAAATGTTTTCTAAAAAGTAGAAAGACTTCTGTAGGTAGAAATGGGAAAAAGTGAAAATAATGGATTTGCCTGAGAATAAGTGGAATGACCTTTAGCCTGGGAGTTTATGGATGATAATACAGCAAAGGGGGCTGCTGGAGACTGGATATGCTGGGAGTGAGCAGCACCTATAGTAACCAACTGTTCGGGAACTCGGGGAGTGTAAGCGCAATGGCCAGAAGGCCAGGCAAGTTATAATTCCTCCCCTTGGAGAAATTTCCTGGCAGTGTGTTCAGCAGGTTTGGAAAGAGAAAACAAATTGCAGACCGTAGGAGGACTTCAGAGCTCAGCAGATGTTTTCAGGTTTTGTTTCTGGGTTGTTTTTTTTTTCATTTCTTTTCCAGAAAAACGTCTAACTTCGGGATGTGGGAGCTTTTGCTCCCGAGAAGGATTCAAAAGCAGTTCAGATGTGTTCTGTATGCTACCTGTATACCCTTAATTAATTGTTAATTTGTACCTCTTGCCTCTGAGAGGTCCCAGTGTAGTTCAAGAGCAGATAATAAGTGGTATGGGTACTTCATCACGTCCCATGATCCTGCATCCAGGCTTGCTGTAAATTGATGGTCTAACAGTGGACACCTAGTGCTAAAGGCTCAGGTCTGCAGTGAGCAATGTCTTCCACTGACATCAGTGAGAGCAGAAGCGACTTAAATGGGAAACTCATCTGTTTCTCCACTTTCTAACAATAGGCCAGCCCAGGGAAGGACTGAAATACAGAAAACATACGTAATTTTTGCTTTTGTCTGTAATGTCAGTAAGCCCACGGGAACAAAGTGCCTTCCCCAGAGCTCTTGGTCAGAGACTTTTCAGATAATGCATCAATGTAATATCAGAAGTCCCAGATTTGGGATGAGGGCACAGCTAATGGCATGCAACAGTGAATTTCTCCTGTAATAAGAAAGTGTGTGA
>JANHFX010023096.1:27244-61480 GCA_027560015.1 Chloroceryle amazona | reverse complement strand
CTTAAGATCATTGAGTCCAACTGCTATACAGCACTGCCAGGACACCACTAAACCATGTTCCTAAGTGCCACATCTACGAAGGCTTGGTCAAGCTGGAATCCCAGGAGCTGCGCTCTTGTCCTTACACCCTGGGAGGTGTTTTGGGCACCCCTGTGCTCCTTGCTCTTCTGGTGGGACTCTGCGCTGAGCACCAGCTGATATGTATATTGCTGCTGTTTTTAGCTGCTCGAAGAAACTGAGGCTGAGCACACCTGAACCAAGTGGCTGGCTTTGTGTTTCTGTGTGTTTCTGGAAGCTGTAGCAAGTGCTGCAGTTTCTGAAGTGCTGGTGCAGGTCCTGAGATGGTTGTGAGAAGTCTTAGTAACTCAGGAAAGTCAAGCTCAAGATAGTTGCCCTGCTGCATCAAAAAATGCTGACTCGGGCTTTTAGTAATCAAAGTATTTAATCTTTTATGGTTTTTAGAGTTTAGCATGTGCATATTTTTGGTGAGCTTAGTGAGAGTCTTGCCTTTTGGAACATTTGGGTGGAATAGGCCAATTTTTGGTTTGGGTCTCAGAAGCTCTCTTTCTTTTGAGCAATATTTGTCACCTTCTGTCTGGCTACACACACTCTTTGAAATTCTTAAAGCTTTGAAGGAGTGGGGCATTTTGTGCATTTGATATAAAATTTTCTCCTCTACTTCCCACAGGGAAAATGGGTGTTGCTTTTTGGGATGGGATGAGAGGGGAGAAAGGAAACTTTTTTTTTTAGTGTTAGAGAATAAAACATTGTTACTGAGGTTTTTTTCTATTAAAAAAACCAATTATTTTTAGTCAACTTTTGTTACTATTTTACTAAGTAATAGCAATAATAAATTATCAAAGCAATTACAATGTTTCTTCCAGTGTTATACTTCCCCTACCAGAAAATGTGAAAGAATATTTGCTGGATGATGGAACGCTTGTGGTTTCTGGAAGGTAAGGAGTGGGTTTTTTCCCCTACCCTCCAAGTATTAATACTATTTTCTAGTCACAGTGCCATTTTGTATGCACATAACTATATTTTGCATAATGAGTTGGTTTTAATTTGACCAGTCTGGCTACAGTAAACCTCATACTATATGAGCATGTGAATGGGCTGGCTGTTGAAGTTAGCAAAAGTTGATTTGCTGTGCCTGAGACAGGTCCTAAAATCCATTTAATACACTTGATTCTAGACCAAGCAGGAGCAGTTCTTTCATTATTTTTTTTTTTCTCCACCTTTCCCTGCAGAATTAACCAGTCTCTTGGGTGCCTAACCCACTGGTTGGTTTGGCTGCTTTGACATGAATAGCTCCAGTTTAGAGGCTTGACCTGTCTCACATCATTTACATGCCTGTTGCCTTATTCAGGAGTGAAGTGACATTACCCGAGTTTAATTCTCAATTAGATATCTCAATGTTTTATTTCAGTTAGATAAGCTATATGTAAAATCATGGAAACATAGAATGGTTTGGGTTGGAAGGGACCTTTAATGCTCATCTATTTCTAACCCTCCTGCAGGGACATCTTTAACTAAAGCAGGTTTCTCAGAGCCTCATCAGGCCTGACCTTGAATGTCTCCAGGGACGGGGTCTTTACCACCTTCCTGGGCAACCTGTTCCAGTGCTCCGCCACCCTCGGAGTAAAGAACTTCTTCCTAATGTCAATCTAAAACTTCCCTGCTCTAGTTCAAAACCCCTGCCCATCGTCCTATCACTACATGACCTTGTACGCTGTCCCTCCCCAGCTTTCTTGTAGGACCCAGTTCAGCTACTGGAAGGCCACTATAAGTCCTCCCTGGAGCCTTCTCCTCTGGGCTGAACACCCCCAGCTCCCTCAGCCTGTCCTCATTGGAGAGATGCTCCAGCTCTGATCATTTTCATGGCCCTCCTCTGGACCCGCTCTATCAGGTCCATGTCTTTCTTTGTGTTGAGGGCTCGCAGAGCCAGACATGGTACTCCAGGTGGGGTCTCAAAAATAGATCTTGGTAATTATTGGGTTTGTATAATCATTTGTACGCATAGAATCCATCCATGCGTCAAGGCTGAAAGCCCTGTGTGTGTGTGTGTGCCTATGCCAAACTTTTGGATAGAGAAGAATGAGGGGGATAGGTAGGAGAAACATGGTGACAATCCAGGACTTGTTCTCTGTTTTCTGCTTAGAATCTCACCCCTTCTCTGGCAAGTGATTATTGCATGTGTATGCCTTGTTAATCGTCAGAATCAGAAATCATTCCCTCATTTTCTAACTGGTAATTTGGCTCTCACAGAGCAACTAATTAAGCTGTGAGTGTAACAGACTGATGTCTAATTTCTCAGGAATCAATTTATATAAATTTGAAGCTGTTTAAGCACCTTGTAAAAATGAAAAGTCTTTTTTAGTTTTAATGTATTTTTCTAACACAAGTTGACCAGAAAATTATGATATTTTTTTTTAAACCCTTTGGGATAAGAAGTAATATTGTCAACTGCTTCTGCAGAATTGTGCAACTTATTTAGCAGCAGACATTTATTTTTTAATCAGCCATCAGAAAAGCTGCTACTGAGGGTTAGACTTTACAGCTGTGTCATACAAACAATTTCTGCTGTCTTCAGTGGAATAATGGACAGCTGTATAACTGACTTGAATTTATTTTTTTTTGGAAGATGTTTCCAATTTAAAATCTCTTTCAGAAACCAGTTTTTATCTGAGTTGAAATTTCTTAGCCAGAAGTGAATGTGATCTTCTTGCAGACAAGGCCAGGGTTGCTTTTAATCTTCAGTGAACTGGTATCTGACCTTCAGATCTCAAAAACTGAATTGGTAGGTTAATCTCTATGGAAGTGCATTAAGGGACTGCAGAGACTTAACTTGTTGAGGAGCTGATTTTTGTGGCAGGGATGTACATTTGACCTTACCCTATCTGATACACTGACTTGCTGTGAGTAAGTCATCTTCAAGAGCTTGGTCTTTTCCTTTAAGATCTTCACACTCAGTTGTACTGACTGAAGACTTCCAAAGACGCCTAAAACTTCAAGGGAATGTTTCAGTTAACTGCTTTCTCCCAGATACATGTTTACAACAGCAAATCCCAGCTGTGGAGGAAAAGGAACTTTTCATGAAGCAGCTAAATGACTACGAATCCATTTTCTGAAGGATCTTCTTTCCTGTGTGTGGAGTGTAAGGACATATTCTTTTCAGAACCAGAAATTCACAGGTCAACATCTGAAACTCAAGTTTTATAAAGTTTTACTTGGAAAAGGAGCATGGAGGCAAATCATAATTTAAATTGAACTTTAAAAAAATAATAAAATTAAAATATTTTTTCAATTTGTGCTTCTGCCAGAGTACAGAGAGTTGGAAAAGAATGATGAACAGGGTGTTGAAAAGCTTAGATTATGGCATTTTCAGAGCAGAAAGTGATGTGCTAATTTGAAGGAAGCAAAGCCTTTTGGGTAGGGCCCAAGGTAAATGCCAGGGTGTTTGGTTTTCAGTTTTCTTTACTGACTTGCTCTAATTTTTTCTGACAGGGGTTTTGAGGATTAATCTTCTTATGAAAATGTTGAGATCAACAGCTGGTAGATGCTGTGGAAATACAATGTATATGATTAAGTCAAACTCTAGTGCTTAATTACCTTTTTTTTTTTTTTTCCTGCTAATATTTTACTTTAGAGAAGATCCTCCAAGTCATGCTCAGGAGGGGAGTGACGATGCAGAGGAAATACAGGTCAGTATAAAATGCAACTAAATGTCAAGTCTCTTGAAGAAAATATGAATGTGTAGCTTTTTCTGCATGATTTGAGTGAGTAGAGTACTTCACAAAAACAACAGTCACGTGGTAGTTGTCTCAAAAAACTTGAACCCATCATTATTTACACTATGGTATCAGGGAAGCTTGAAAATATTTCTGTCCTCCTTCACAGAAGAGTTCTGTGTGTGGTGTGTTTTGTTTTTTTTTTACTATTTCTTGATAACCACATTTGTAACAGTGAGTAGGGAATGGTTAAAGATGTTTGGATTGAATTTAATGCTGTTTTATGCCCTGAAAAATTAGGAAGAGTACATTTGGAGGAGTTATTTCCAGAAACAAAGTTTCTGAGGCCATAATAGCTTAGAAGGGTATTCTAGAAGAAAACTGTTAAAAAGTGTTGTAAGCACAAGGTGACAAAAGGTACGAGAAGGAGATGAAAAAGAATTTTAAGTGAAACTAATGGATCATGCATCTAGGATAGAGGTGCTGGAGCTGGAGACATGCTTTAGACAGGGAAGACTCCAAGTTCTGAAATGTCCAAAGTTTGTTCTATAAATCACAGTATTAAAAGTATAGAGGTGTCTGCTTTTATCTGTACCTTAGAACAGTACTTCTGAAGCATATACAGTATTTTTCCTGTCTTAATTTACAGCTGTAATAATTGGAGAATGCTGATGTTATGCTACAGGAGCTCCAGGGCCGTGACTTGATCTACATGTTCTAGGAAGCCATATGAATTCTGATGTTCTCATAAATTATAAAGGATGTCTTGGGAAACCAGTAACCTTTGATTTGTTCTTATTTTTAACAGTGGTCAGATGATGAGAATACTACAACACTTAAGGTAAGTTCCTGTAAAAGTCTAATGCGTGGGTTTGTCAGCAGTGTCCTTTCTGCAACCTTGTGATATAAACTTGCTGCCAGTTAGGGATACTTGTTGCTGTATTTAACACTTTTCAGCCCATTCTAGATGGCTGGCAGTGTGGATGTCTGTAACTTTAAAAAAAAAAAAGTTTTGCCAGATTAATTTTGTTTAACTAAAATGCTTTTCTTCATCCCCAGCTCACACACTTGCTAGACTATAGGAAATGAACTGAAGTATGGCTCTAAATATAGCTGTCTTTCATTTTCACCACTTTGAATATCTTCCAATTACTTAATCAGCCTGGATGCAGAAGAAACAAAGCCCCTGCAGCTCAGTTTTCACAGTTCTTCTCTTACACCTCTGCCATTATTTCCTCCTAAGTACATTTCTTTGTCTCTTTTTTTTTTTTTTTTTCTCCCTGTCTTTATGCTCTGCTTTCACTGTGCCTGACAGGATCATGATGAGTACAAACCAGGCTCCTTTGATATTTTTCACATCTCTGCTGAAGCTTGCTGTTGCCCTGTCACGGTCAGAGTTAGTACACTCGTGTCACTTGTCTGCTGTTGATACTGTTACTTCAGTCCTGTTATCTCCCTAATGATCCCCGCAGTGAGTGTTGAATTGCTCTCACTGGATCAGGTGCAGCGTGAACACAGCCCTGTGTTGAGTGGGGCGTATGCTAGCGCAGGATTTAGAGCCTAGGTTTTAAAACTGACATGTGGCAAATCTGCACACGCTCATCGCTTTAGTTCAGATACCTAAGTTTTGATCAAGTAGATGCTTTAGATTGGAAGAAGTATAATTTTGGTATCCATCTTATCTTTCACGAAGCTGATGTTAATATTGCTAAAGAAACAGTATCAGACTTTTGAATCCGATTGCTTTATGGCTTACAGCACAATAAGGAAATGCATAATCAAGAGACGTGATGCCTGTCAGAGGTGTATAGGCCGAGTGATTCCCGTTTAGCTTGGTAAGCATTGTGTACTGTGTATGGATTGCAGCTTTACTGCTGATGTTTTACGAGGCCTGCCTGGGATGCAGTTCACTTTCAGCTGTTGAACAGTGCTTGCCTGCATAGCTTCAAGGCTTTCTCTTCTCCCAGTCTGCCCCTCCCCAGTGACTAGGCTATGGGTAGGCAGGAGGAGGAGAAGAGACAGAGCCAGGACAGATGATACAAATTTCCTTAAGAGATATTCTGTACCTTAAAACAACATGCTCAGCAATATAAGTGGGGTAGAGGAAGAAGAGGGGTGTTTCCTTGTTCAGAGACTGGCAGGACTTTTTCTTTCACCAAACCTGCAACTTTGAAAATGGTTAATAATGAACGTGGTTTGTGCCCAAGGCTGGTTTCTGCAAGAATATACCTACATTTGGTCAAAGAAACAGTATCTAAAAGTAGAATTTCACAATGTGGTCTTTACCATCTCATAAATTTTGTAGGTGATTGCTTTAAAGACTCCATCCATGACAAATGTGCTTTCTCTACCTGAAAACTAGGGACTGCTCTGAGGCCAGTGAGTGAATGGAAATAGTCTTCTTACGTGCTTTTAAGTGTTGCCTGTTATCCCTTTGACAGTGATGAAGAGAGTGGAGAAATAGGCTGTGTAGAATGTGTAAGCACGGGGAGCTGCAATTGGAGTTATCGCAAGAGATGAGAACAGATCAAGGAGCCATGTGGAAGTTGAACAGGGAGACACGAGGGAACATAATGTGTAGAGAACAGAGGGACAGGCTGGAGGCTGCTCTTCTGCATTCACTCTCAGCTTGGGGCATTCGTATCATCCTAGTGATAAATCCCAGGACATAATTCTCTGTTGGTTTCTTGGCTCTGGTTGTGATTATTTGGATTTGATGACCGCCTGAGTTGTCAGGTAGAACGTGTTTCCCTTGCCTCTTCTATATTCTGAAGAAGAATTAGAATACAAGATCATAGAAAATTCTGTGGTTCAAAAACTGTGCATTGATCTTGGTGGTAGCAAATTGGGCATTCAGAATTTAGAAAGTGTTATAATTTAGCTTATTTATGCAGCCTTAGAACAAATTGATCCTCTTGTGTACATTTCTTTACTTGCTTTAATCAAATGCCATGATGGTAACACTTCCCTGGGGAGGCTTAATACCTGTTAATGTTACATATATAGTATGACTCCTGACTCCTGTCAAAACAGGAGGAGATTGGATCAGAACACAGTGGTTGAAGAGTTTTACTTTTTGCAGCAACAATTTCTCAAATTGACTGAAGCTCTAAAAATAAAGTAAAATAAGAAAAGTGCTTTCAGTTCTTCAAGTGTAGTTTCCCATGGAGACTAGATAACGTAGTATGGAAAGATTCATGATGTTTGAAGTTCAGTCAAGGTCACTGCGCTGAAGTGTGAGAGGGTGGGAGTTTTTTTAAGTGTTTACATTTTGGGGGAGCTGCAGAGAGGAGATGCCAAAATGTATGAACTTTTTTGATCACTTGTGTGGCTGTGAGGGTTTTGTTGTTGCAGTGACATTAATTAGCTTTAGCCTAGAAGTTATCTTTGGGTTGAGTTTAAAAATACTCGGGCAGAAAGTGTTCTTACATGCTTTGTGCTATAAATCCTATTACATGAAAAATCTTTGACATATGGCTGAAATAATTTTATATTATTTTAAAGGTTAGCAATCTGTCTTTTCTTCTATCACACCCCAATCAGAATGGAGTTTATAGAGCATACTGAGGAGGTTTTTCCCCCCCTATCTTATGTTTACAATATTGATAATGTTCTTTATACGGCAAGATTTCTAATCCAACCCATACCTTTGCAGTGTGTCCTCTGGTTTGATGCAGTATATTGCTAAGGAACTACTTTAAGACCTAATTTAAGAGCTAATTAGTTGAAGTATTGCTAACAACATTTTGTAAAACTAACGCTTAAATGAGGAGCTATCACTCAAATAGCCTATAAATTGATTTATTTATTTTTGCTCTCTTACTGTGCTCCTAAATGCAACTGGAGAACAAATACAAAACACTACTGGTCTCTTTCTACCTTTTAATACAATATTTGTATTTTAGATTTTTTTAAGAGATTCTTAATTTAAGCAAACTATATTTGAAAGTTTGTTTTGTTTTCAAGTTTCCTTGGCTCTTATTTGTATACAGTAATCTCCCATCAGGTATAAAACAACAGGTATGTATTTAAGGTCCATTTATTGGACTTGCACCTTTGCCAGTTTTTGCAGTTCTCATGATGAAAATTAGGAAGTTTGGGGTTTTCCCTTGAAGTTTGTGGAATCTTGTTAGTAATGAGAGTGGGAACTGGAAACACACTTTCAATTTTCTCTGATTTAAGAATCAACTGTGACAATCTTCCAGCGATTTCTACACACACAGTATGTTTGTAGGGTTCTTGGTTCCTGATTTTGGACATCTTTATTCTTCTACAATATGTGTTTCTAAATGTATTTAGAAGATGGCTACACTTAACTATGAAATGTATTGAAATTAATTTTGTCGTTGCTCTTTGTTCAGGCACCAGAGTTTCCCGAGTTCACAGCTAAAGTTCAAGAAGCCATAAGTTCCCTGGGGGGAAGTGTTTTTCCTAAACTGAACTGGAGTGCTCCAAGAGTAAGAATGCTGATTCCCCAAACTTCTAACGAGTGTTATCATAAGGATTTTGTTTGTTTGTTTGCTTTACTGTGATGCATTGGAAAGCAGAAGATACTACCCCGTCTGATGAAGGAAGAAGTGATAAATGAGATCAGTGAAGTATGGTAGAGCACATTGTCTAGCCCTAATCCATCAGAACACTGCACTGTTCGGTGAGGCTGATGCAGGATGGTGCTGTCTCTTACATAAAACCCTGTATCCTTGTCACAGATACAGTGGTCAGACTCTTCCCATTTAGGATTCTAGTTGACAGCTTTGCCTGGGGTAAAGATTAAAGACCCTGCATCTTTGAAAAAAGCAGTGAAGTTTTCATCTTGCATTTTTTTAGGTACTCCTAACTATACCTTAAGGATAGGTGCTCCTAAAACTTTTTTGATCATATTCTCAAGGGAAATGTGTTCAGTCAAGTATTCCAAGAAAGTGCCTGGAAGCAATAAGGCAAAAAAATCAGTATTTTTTTAATGGATTTGCTCTGTGTTCAACAGAGTATTCATAAAAAAGCCATGACCGTTGTGCCTCTTGCAATGGCTCAAAACTCTCAAAATAGAGGGACAATTTTCGGTGGTTTATTTCAAATGTTATGTAATCCTGAGATAGATCTGCAGCTTGTGTTCCTTCCTGTTAGTAAAGGTGTAATTTTGGATAATTGCCTTTTTTGTTTAGGATGCCTACTGGATAGCAATGAACAGCTCTCTGAAATGTAAAGCTCTCAGCGATATCTTCCTCCTCTTCAAGAGTTCAGACTTCATTACTCGTGACCTCACTCAGCCGTAAGTAGTTTTCTAGCAGATGATCTTATTTATACCCAGTCAAAAAAAAACCTCCAACCCTTTAATGTCAGTTCTTTTGAAAGATCTTGCTCTACTGGACATTAATGATAAATACCTGGTACAAAAATACATATTCATGTTTAAAAGCTGTTAATGCACAGTAATGCAAGTTTCAGGTGCAGTAATAAGTTATCATAGAATCATTCCGGCTGGAAGAGACCTTCAAGATCATCAAGTCCAACCTTATTCCTAGCCCTATCAAAACCACTAAACCGTGTCCCTAAGCACAATGTCTACCCATCTCTTAAACACCTCCAAAGATCTAACTCCACTGCCTCCCTGGGCAGGCTATTCCAATGCCTGACAACACTTTCAGGAAATAAATTCTTCCTGATATTCAGTGTGAATCTCCCCTGGTTCAACTTCAGGCCATGTCCTCCTGTTCTCTTGCTTGTCACAGGGGAGAACAGACCAACTCCTGCCTCACTACTACCTCACTTCAGGTACTCTTTTCAGAGGGGGAGAGTATATTGGAGTGAGAAGGCAGTTTGAAAAGTATGTTAGACTGAACATTGAGAATTCATGATTCTGGGATCACAGAGATTGAAAGGGCTGAGGGAGATGAGTAATTTCCATTTCAGATGTGAGTGAACAGTGATTCTCAGAAGACTTTAGTGCCTTATAAGGAGCTTTTTAATTGTTTTTGGTTTGTTGTTTTTGTTTGTTTGTTTGTTTTTTTTTTCATGGTTTCCCCTGATGGAAGGTGACTTGGCCAGGTGTCTTGAGAACAGTTTGCTCAGAGGGCTGAGCACTAAAATTTACTATGTCCTTTGTTGTAACTGCTTTCAGGACTGAGTCTCCTCGATATGAGAAGCACTGCACTTTCATCCCTTTGTGAATTTTAAATAATATGTTTTATGTATTCTACCATGCTCCTGTATAAAAATGTTCAGCAAAAAGTACCCTGATGCTCCCTGGAGAATTCTAGTTTGGTTAAGCACTTTCTAATGAGTTTGGGACACAAGGAAGTGTTTAGCAAGCACCACTTGTTTTAGAAAACGTGGACACAGGGGGGTGTGGTTGTGCTCTTAGTTTATGTCATTTGTATGGTAGAATGAGTTGGTTTGACCTCCTTCACCAAGACTGAAATCAGGGCGTTTTCTGTCCAGTTTTATCTCTTAGCAGGTAAAGTTCACCTTGTCCTCTGCAGACAGTGCTGACTTTGTGGTGGAGGCAGTGAATGCACTGTAGCTCCTACCTTTCAAGATTTCACAGCATTGTTGTTAACCTGAACCATCAGTAACTTCTCCTTAAGGTCACACCGGTCAAAGAGCACTAGTGGCTAAGCAGCCTGTAGCAGGCACACTCCTCTGCCAATCGTGCTGTAGGAGAATAACCTCTAGCAGAAAGACACCACCTCAAATTGCCATAGTCCAATCCATTTAGACTCCTTTTCAGCGTGATAGGACCGCATGCACCACCAGATGGCACAGCTTAGCTAGTGGGTGGTAAATGAGCAAACCTTGTGATGTGATTGTGGGATCATCACCTAATCTAAAGGTTAAATTTAATTTGGGAACTGTTGCATTTATTTTCCTTCCTATAATGACTAACTTAATGCTGATTAAAAATTTGGATTATGGTTTTTGGTTTGTTTGGTTTGTGTTTTTTTGTTAGGTCAGAACAGGCTTTGTTTTGGTGAGGTATAGTTACCATGGGTGGTGCTGCCTGGTGGCTTCCCTGAATTTAACTGGACGTTGTACATAGGGTTAGCTGGCAGATCTTTACGGAGGCTTTCCATAGAGCGTGAGAGCTCTCGACACCCACTTGCAGGAAATCAGGCAAGAAGAGAAAAAGACCAGCATGGCTGAGTCATGAACTCCTGGTTGAACTACAGAGCAAGATGAAATTGCACAAACAATTGAAATGGGGACTGGTATCCTTGCGGGGGATACAGGGGCGCTGCCTGGTTCTGTAAGGGCAAAGTCAGGAAGGCCAAGGCATGGCTAGAGCTGAATTTGGCAAGGGGTACAAAGAAAAACAAAAAGGGATTCTGTAAGTATCTAAATCAGAAAAGAAAGGTCAGAGAAGGTGTACCCCCTGGGGATTAACAATGGCAAATTAGTAACAACGGACAAGGAGAAGGCTGAGTTACTTTAACTTTTTTGCCTCAGTTTTCACTGGCAACCCCTCTCCTCACAGCCCTCAAGTTGGTGGCCCACAGGACAAGGACCAGGTAGATTAAGTCCCTTCTACTGTAAGCAAGGATGTGATCATGATCACCTGAGGAACCTGAACATAAAGTCCATGGGACCTGATGAGGTGCATCCCAGAGTACTGGTACTGAAGTAAAATCACTTCAGTCTCTGTGTCTTATATTTTATGAGTATGTTCTACTTGATTCAAGCACCTATTAGTAACAGCACAGACTGGGCAATAACTTATTTGTACAAAACGTCCCTACCCAAACAGTGAAGTGATTATTGCTGAATCAGAACAGTGGTCTTCCTAAATTATACTATTGATTGGCTGCTGATTCCCTAGTCCTTAGCAAGCAGAAATTAAAAATATTGCTGGCATAAGAACCCAAAGTGCTGAACAAATGAAAATGGGATGCATAATGCATCCAGATCCCTTGGAAGGGCTACTCGGAGGGAGGGTAAATGCACTGTATTTCTGCTTCTCTAATTAATGCCAACTATGGTCTAAAAGTTTCTTCTCTCCAGAAGTAACAGCTGAAACATATACCCTTTTTTGTTGTTGTTTTCTGTTCAGTTGTATTAACTTAAAAATCCCCTTCGTGGGTCATAAAATGGAAAAGACTTTGCACTGGCAATTTGAAGATCTGTTTCTTAATCCAGTTTTGCCAGTGATGTGGGATTTAAGGCAAACCACTTTCTGTGCCTCTTCCTCTCCCATTTCCTTTCTACTTACCTGGTATCGATCTATAGGTTGTTCAGGCCAGGGAGCTGTCCTTGCTGTAAGTCTCAACTGTCTCAAGTTTCAAGAAAACTTCAGCTATGCAATACTTCAATGCAAAGCATCCAAAAATATGGCCTTGGTGCAAATACACTGCACGTGACTAGATAAGCTTTGACTATTTTAAATGTGGTTTCTCTCGTAATGTTTGACACTTCAGTTGAAAAGCTCAGAATAATGAGTTAACTTTCCTCCTTGTTAATTCTGTATAAATTAACAAAGACTTCAGAGCAATGCGCTCGTTAACGTAGTCAATGTTGTTTCTGCTTCTGAGTAAGCAGTGCATTTTACTTAGCTGAGTTCACAAAAAAACTTGTGGGTGGTGTAATCCTTCTCAGGTTTTAATGTGGGCTTTCAAAAACTTAGTCTTGCAGATATGTGATATAAATCCCTTTCTAATTGGAATTTAAGTGATTAGAACTCCTCTTTTGAATAAATTTTTTTAAAGCCTTCTTGAGAGAGGAGAATTTTCTTCCTTATCACAAGATGTGAACTATGTTTTAAGACCTGATTGCCCCACCTTGAGACTAGTATAAATATTAGCAATAGTTCTAATGGTATGATAATGATAATGCCCCTTCAATTATAAGTTTGTTATATCATGATCATTAATAAACCTTGGAAATATCAAACTTCAGAGATTCTTCCTGTTCTACAGGGCAATACTGGATGTTTTAAATCTGTAGATGCTATTAGGATTTTGAACACAAAGCTGTTGTTATTTTCCAGTTGTTTAATAATTGTAACAATAGAGGTGAAATAAGTTCTCTAAGTTCAACCTTGTTGAAAAGCAACCTCACACAGAGAACAACTTTTGCCTTATTCTAGAGGGGCAGAGTCACGTGCAAGAATGGCTGTTTTGTGGTGTGCACTGAAGGGATGTAAATTGACTCTCAGTATTGTATTGGACCAGCTGGTGCTATGGACCTGTTACTTCCAGAAGTTCATCCTGAAAACTTTTTGAGAAGCTTGTTAGCCAGGTATAGAGTCTAAAAGTAGCCACTCAACCCTGCTAAGGCCAGGAAACAGTGAAGGCACCATCTGTGCCATGTTTAGTACGTAAGAAATATCTGCTAGGCTAATGGAGCAGGTGAAGTAACTCCTGCTGGGCCAAGAAGCTTCCAAATGTATTATTGTGCAAGATACAAAGGAACAGGAGGGGAGATGCAATTTTTTAATTTAGGTGTTTATAAGAGGACTTGGTTAAAATTTAAGTGTCTGTTTCTGGTAATGGTTGAGAAAGTCTGCTCTTAACTGGAGACTTAGGAGCCATCAGGTTCCTAGGCACGTTGTTTAAAACCTGGCAGACGTTTCAGTCCTTTTTGGTTTTAAAATAACATTCTCACTACAATTTTGATACCAGACTTAATGCTTTGGAACGCTGAATTACACATTAGAAAGTAATCATGAAGTTTTTTTGAGATGTGGAGGAGTAACAGCCTGTGTTCTCCCAGAAGATAGGAGGCAGTGTTGGCTCATAAAGATGTGACTCGGGATACCTTTTTGCAAGAACGGAGGCTGTTGTATTCATCTTTAGTATAACCTATTTTGAGGTAGACAGTTCCATGTGAGAGGATGTGAGAAATGAGGCCTTTTGATGATTTTTTTTTTTTCTTCTTGAGGTTTTATTCACATCCCATTTTCCTAGTAATTCTCACTGTAGCACAAGATCCTCTTTTGAATGGTGCCTGAATTTTCTATTTATTTTAATCCTTAAAGTTCCAGCAAGGTTCAGTATTCAAGAAATAAAGATGCATTTGAAGGGCTGTTAGAAACTTCTTCTTAATTATTATTTTTAATTATTAAGGTTTTTAAAACCTTAACAAAAATCATATGAGATGCTAGCGGGGGAACTGTCTGGTACAGAGTAATTTTTACAATTTTCCTTATGTTCATAGTATATTATTATTCACAGAATAATCTCAGGGAGTTGCAAATGAGTTCATGGCTCTCTTAGTAGGATAGGTACTTACAAAGCTTCTTGAATTGCTTTTCTCAGCATTGAAAATGGAACTATGCAATAATTGCTGCATGTAGCATGTCCTTTTATCAAGTGTATGTATTTGGAGATTAACATGCAGCTGCTACATGTATAGAGACCTGATCCTTCTGGTCTTGATGTCTAAGTATATATCTGTAAAGAAGCCATTGACCACAGTGCCAGCTTCATTCCTTCACCCTTGGTAGTAGTCAAAATGACAATTTTCAAAGGCTTCAGAAAAGAGCCTGGCTATCCCTCCACTTTGGGTCCCTGAAGTCTTTCTGATTGTTCTTTTGGGTACCTCCAAACCTGAACAGGAGAATAGGATGCATGTTAAAGAAGGCCCCCTTAGCCTTCTGCCTTTTCTGAACAAAAGGCTGGGTTGAACAATTAATGCTGCAATAAATCGGTAAAAGATATAAATTGCAACTGCCCCACGTTGCCCAAAATTTACTGGAGTGGTAGTGATGTCCTTTTGTTGACAAAAACTCATGATACTATTTAGAAGGGAAATGAGGCTACAAAAAACTGAGTTTATTTTCTTTCCCTGTGTTTTCCAATTTTTTTCCTCATTTGTACTCAGTCCTGTGTCACTAAGTCTTAAGAAGAATAATGTTACTGCATCTTGGAATATTTTTGTCTATATATTCTCTATATAGTCATCATTTTGCCCGTTTGCTTGATTTGTTGGCAGTACCTGAGCACTGTGTGTGTCTTGGGATGGCACCCAAGGATTTGATTTTCTGATTTACAAGGAAAGAGGAAATATCTTTCCCCCCCATAGTCATCCAAAATATTTGAGGCTCACGGGGGATAATGTTAATAGTTCATGAGGCTGGTTTTTTGACTGCTGGAAAAGACTACATGTTACTGGAATGAAGGAGAGTGCAGGTACGATATTGGATCTGGAAGTCTGTGAGATGTAGTGCAGGTCCTAATGTGAAGGGCTCTAAAACTCCATGTGCTGGACTTCAGCTGCCTTTTTATGTATAGTTTGAGTGGGGGATATTTTCTGGAATGTGGTAGGCATATATGCTAGTAAGGGAGGAGTTCTGAGTCTAGCAAACCTGCAAACTCTCGTGAGTTTGTTTCTATTGCCTTGACAGATCTTAAACTGCGGGGAATATAAACTGTATTTGAAGGATGTTATCTGTGTACATAAGCTTACAGATATATATGATCTCCTTGATTACAGTACTTTCCGAAAGCATGCCTGCTATCGCCCTTCTCTGCCTGTAGTGGATACTAAAGCCTAAGCTAAAGGGTGTGAAATGTGTTTCTGCTGGCAGCATACTGAATGAACTCTTACGATCGCTCTCCGCTTCAAACTGGAGCCTGGGAAGCCATGTCTGACAAAGGCAGTATATTAGAGATGTTAAACTTTTGGATTGCTTTATGAAGTTTGCTGCCAAAGGGAGACAGTATAAATGTTGCCATTTAAGACTATTGCTCAGCAGTGACCCTTTTCACAGTTCTGTGCATTACAGTGCGTTGCTGCTGAAGTGAGGGAGTAAGCTTGGAAGGAAAATCCATGGTTTTTTGCTAATTCCCTTTGAACGTTACGGGATTTATTGCAGCCTTTGCTGTAAAATGACTAAAAGTTACCCAGGAGTTAGCTTGGCTGTAGCTGCCTCTATTCTTGATAGCTCCTGAAAGGTGACACAAGTCAGCTACTCACAGGGGACAGAACCTTAACATCTGCTTGCGGCTATGGAAATGGTTTTGCTTATTCCCATTCTCCAGAGATTTGTAAGAGTATTTCTTAAGACTCTTAATGCAGAAGGATAGGGTGCTGTGGAATCAGATGTGCCCGTGGTGCTGTTTTGCATCCCTTATTCATGGAAATGAACTGCTGTAAGGCATGCTGACGTGTCTCTGTTGGGTGGTTTAGGAAGCTAAACATTACAAGGGAAAATATGCTGCAAAGGATCTAGATTAGAGTGCTCAAATTGATCTGGTTCTTTAAAATCCAGTTATGCCAACACAACAATCAAGAGGAAAGGAGCAGCACTGTTGATTCAAATAGAAAAGAAACCCTCAACAATGAATACGCACGTTTTAGCCATGTCCCTGTCCAAATGGAAATGCTTCCAAATTACAAAAATGAAAAGAGGTTATTTTAATATCTCCCCTCCCCAGTATGTTGAAAGGAAGTTTGTTATCAATGCACTGAATTTACTTGGTGTGTATGTCTTGGAGATAATTTGACAGCAGTTTTTGTGATTCACAGTTTGGGTTTATTTTTCTCACTATGATTAAAGTTTTATAGATAAAACCAGATTTTGATGCCTGTGCCTTACTTTTCCAGATTTATTCACTGTACTGATGATTCCCCTGATCCTTCTTTGGACTATGAGGTAAGCCCCTTTGCATGACTTCTAGGTAACTTAAACGAATTGCTCCCAAGCAGGGTGCCATTTTTGCTTGGTTGTGTGCCCATGAAGTTTGTTTTGTTTGTTTTAATTGTGTTGCTTAGGCAGTACGTGCGAGTCTAGCTCATCTGATCAGTAATTAAATGAACTCCTTACGACCTCTAGTGCTTAGCCAAAGTTCAGACTCTTGAAGCTTCCTTGCAATTTCCTCTCATGTCTGTCAGGTTTGGCCAGGGAGGCCAAGTTCAATAGCTGTAAGTGGTATATTCTTGTTAGCGTGTTGCTTGTGAATATCACAGCTGAGGTTACTATGGGAGAAGGTATGTACTGGCTGGGGACATCCTGAACTGGTCTACCATCTCTTGTTTCATATCCTCTTTACCAGACTAAAATGCTATGCTAGTGATGTAGATGTTCACGATGTTTTAAATGGTTCATGTGCTGCTGTTGCTTCTAGAATAGCATCTAGTCATTTCTCTAATAATAATTTTTATGTAAATACTGCATTTGTCATCATCCTGTAGGCTTAAAGGGCTTTAGAAAAGCGAATTGAACCCTGTGTTTTGGTTTTGTTTTTTTTTTTTTTTTAAGCACTACCTAATGTGCTTTAAAGATATAGCACATGTAAAAGCTGGAACAAAGGTTTGATGTTTACACTGTAGCTAGGAATGTCATCCTTGATCAGTAAGGTTTTTCTGCTGCAGTTGATAGGTGTTGGGACTTCACAGTGTCCAGTAGCAGTAATTGAGGCCTTCAAAAGAATGGATCCATCTGAATACTTCAGCTTAGGAAGAACAGAATCTTGAGAAAGTGCCAGAGAGATGCTTTAATTACCAGGCAGTCTGTCCTACTGACTATAATAGTTTGGTTACTATTTCTATCCCATGTCCTTATTTTAACTGGTTTGCGCCTTCAAAGGCGTCACAGAATTCTGCTTGGGTGTATACAAGAATAGAGGTTGGTTTGGTTAAATTTAATTCTGCTCATCAGCTCTTTTGACTAGGGAGAAACTTTATGCCAATTCTTTGACAGATTTGTTGTGTTCTACAGCAGGGATTTTGTTCTTTTTTTCCATGCTTTATCATTAATGTAACTTTGAAGTTATTTTTGAAATATTTTCAGTTATAAATGCCTTGCAAAGTGTAAGAACATAAGATAACAAACGTGGGAAGGGGCCTCAGGAAGTCTCTAGTCCATTCTTATGCTCCAAGCCAGGTAAATGATGCGATCAAGTCAGGTTACTTGAGACTTAATCGAATCTGGTCTGAAAACCTCAGTGGATGGAGGCTACACATCCTCTGAGGGAGCCATTCCAGTGCTTAACAGTCCTCACGGTGAAAAAGTTTCTTCTTAAGTCCAGTCTGAACCTTTCTACTTTTAAATTAATTTGGACTAGATGCTCTTTAAAGGTGCTTTTCAACTAAAAGCATTCTGTAATTGTATGAAATTAGTATTAAGTCTAATCGCTTTGAAGTGTTTGCTAAGATGATTATGTGAACTGTAGGTTAAGTTTGTTTTGTTTTCCTGTATCAGGAGTAACTTCCGAGGTCATCTTACCATTACAGCAAAACTGTAGATCGAGAAGGTATATCCACTGACAAAAAGTTACCTGTTACCTTCTCAAACAATACTTCTGTCATTTTGGTTTTTCTCTATAGCTTGTCCTTCGCAAATGGTGTGAACTAATCCCGGGGGCAGAATTCAGATGCTTTGTCAAGGAAAACAAACTTATAGGTAAGGATTTTCTTAAAGACAAAACCATTAGGTGAAGTTATGAGGAGTTTCATTCCTTGACTTAAAGAACTGTCTTCAGATTTAGCTCTCTTACTGCACCTCATTTCTGGATGTACAGTTTTCTTCTTTCTGTAATGTAAAATGTGGCATGCCACATTTCTCTTTCCACTCTATTTGAAAGCCTGACAACACAGCATGCTTAATACAATGGGAATATTCTTAATTCTAAGTCCTAACTCGGAACCTTCACCCAAAGGCTGTTCTGTGACTCTCTTTTTATACTCAGGAACAAATTGCACCATAGCCAGCTTGTAGAATGAATAGAGAGGCAATGGGGTACTGCCCTGATGGAACGTGGCCACCCATGGATGTTACATGCAGAGAGTTGGGGAGGTCAGAACATGGCCACTGGTATATGGGGTGTCTGAGCTCATGTTCTATTCAGTGTAGCTGAGTCAGAAAACCTGTCGATCTGTTACTCTGGTTCAAAAACTTGCATGTAAAATGTTTCAAGTGGCACTGAGCAGCTGGGGTATCCGACACATGCAGGGAGCTGGTGGGTGCATCGGGAGACCTGTGACAGCTGGAAGACAGGCAGGTTGTGCTACAGTGTGTGCTTTAGGCAGCTCTAGGGTAAATTCAGCTGAATTATACTCCTCTAGATGTATTGAGTATTCTCCGCTGACTATAACAGCGGCGTAGACACATAGTGCACATACAGGTGCTTGAACTGAGGGGTTTAATTTCAGGCTAAATACTATTCTGGAGTTTGAATTTGGTTTTGGTGTGGTCTACCGTGGAATCTTTAAAGACAAACAGAAATGTAAATAGCACAAGACTGGTGCATGTTTGTCTTTAACAAGATTGAATCATTCTGCCTAAACTCTTCTGACAAGGGAATGTTTTTATAGCAGTCATGTAGCAAAAATCCAGACTTTATAGGAAGGAAGGTTTTTTGGTTTTGGTGTGTGTGGTGTTTTGGGTTTTTTCCTGCTTAAAATGAAACAGAGTTTGCTCATTTTGTCTGTCTTGTACCTACGTATTCCCAAGCACCGAGATGCATGTGTGCAAGCGGTCTGTCCAGGATTCCTTGTGATGATATGGAGGTGAAGGGGTATTATTTATCTAGTAATTGTTTCTCCTGGCTGCTTCTCAGCATAGGGACTATGTGCTTGTTTTGCATGTGTCTTTTTGTACCTGTTAGAAGCTGTCAGCAATTTCTCTCCATCCTGTCCTACCTCTGTGAATCATTAGGAAGATACTCCCTGTTCTTTGTTTCCTGATCTGGGTGTCATGTGGAGTTTTGCATAGATGGTTTGGGATGTACTAGTCCAAGTGCTGTCGACACTTACCGTTCTTGTACCCCTTTATTTGGCAGTTCCTTCTGGTGCTTCAATATTCATCTTTCCTTTGAGCCAATTGCAGGGTTTGTTACAGTTCTCTGTAGTAGGGTTTATCTTGCTAATAGCAGAGATTCTCCGTGAAGCCAGAATAGCTCAATGGTTGCTTGTGTAGCTTTCTGAAGGGGGAAGAGCTGAATCCTGTCCTGTTAATGTGCTGCTGGAACACTGCATCACTAGAATAACCTCTGTAAATATTTGAATGTAGATTTATTATAAAATATAGTGATATTTACTTTCAAATTTCTCAAAGCATTTGTATGCTGGTTAATGAAACACTATATGTTTTATCACTTGGTTTTGTAAACCTAGTAGATTTACCAGTACAGGGTTTTTTTTAGCTAGCACTCCAGCTGTATTTCTGAAGGCAGTTCCAAAAATTTTTACAATATGTTCCCATGCTGTTAAAATTAATAAGCCTGTCAGTCAAACTACAGAGTGATTCTTGCACAGTGTACTGAATGATTTTCCAGTTACACATCTGCATCTCCTGAGATGCCACCATCTCTTCACTTTTGCTTTTAGGCCCGAGTTAAGCTTTGCAGTAGCATTAATAATTCAAAGTTCCACTGACATCATAAACTTTGTATGAACTCTTGTACAGAGCGTGTCTTTGGCGGCAGTCAGTATTGTCTTACTGTAAAACTTAATCTCTGTATTTAGCCTGTGGTTAAACCAGCAAACTACCACCGTTGATATATTATTCTTGGGAGGTTCTGGCTTTTTGTTTCCCTAAATAGCATGAGTCACTCATTCTGCATTGATAGGGCAGGTCTTAGATTTGACATTTATCCAGCAGGGTGTTGCAGTGGCCTATGTTGACACATCCTGTATGAGAACTTCAGTCACTTAAGATGCATGCAAGTGTATAATCCTGTTGATGTCATCTTAAACTATTGTCTTGCAGGCAAACAAACGTCTGAAATTCAGAGCTTGTGATGTAGCTGGGTAGTTTATTTAATGTCATTAATGCAAAACAGCCTATGAGGGAGGCAAATGAAAGAAAGAAGATACTAACTAGACTGCTTGTCATCTCATTCAGTGGGGGATTTAAGGTTTCCCCTCCTCAAACAGGTGCATGCTATTCCACGCTTAAAAATTGGTTAAATGAGAATCTTTATGGTATGCTAGGATGTATCATCTTTGCTAATGTGCAATCTTAGCTTCTCCCCCTTTCATTTCATGGTCCCAGATTCTGGTCTTTACATCTGATGTGCAGAACAGAAAAGAATTTTTGATCAGAGTAACCAGGAGGAATAAAACTGCAATGAAAAAATGGGAACTGGACATTTAAATGCAGGCAAAAGCTGCTTCTGGAATTCACTTAAAAATAGTCAAAGGATGTACATGCAAAATGAGGTTCACAAAGTGTAGGGCAGAACTGATCGAGGAAAGGATTTCTAATGGAAGTGCTTTAAGTGTAGAATAAAGCCAAACAGTTGTTTGTAATGAAACTTGGGAGAAGTCTGTCCTCTGAACTATAGATTATAATATGCATGTCTCTGATAACTGCATCTTGCCTGGTTGGGGTTTTTGCATGCCTGAAGCTCTTTATAATCAATTCAAATTATTGACAGGTATATCCCAGAGGGACTACACTCAATACTACGATCATATCTCTAAGCAACATGAGGAGATCTGTCGATCAATACAGGAGTTCTTCAAGAAACACATACAGTACAAATTCTTGGACGAAGACTGTGAGTATCTGAAGGCTTTGATCAGCAAGAGAAGCATGGGGGTGGGAAGGAAGATCTTTATGAAGGTTTTTAAATACATAGTGCACATATAGTTAGACTTAAAAAAAGAAATGAAAGCTCTCTACCTCTTTGAAGTTCTTTTTCAGGATACTGGCAGGTTTGGAATGGAAGGGCCTTGCAGGGCACGATCCATAGAAATGAGACCTGTCCTCCTGCCCCCTTGCTGTTGCTGAGCCAGGCTTGTTTCCTCCACAGTGCACCGAGTTTCACAGTGCTAAATTCCAGTTTACTGCTGGAGATTGGTGGAAAAAACAGATACTTCTCAGTAAACAATGGCATCCCCAGCATTTTAAGTCCGTGGATATGCACTACTCTCTTCAGAGCTATTGCTTTCAGTGACTGGTTCCTTTGAACCTAGGAGTCTTACAGCTCCTGTGGCTAGAGGATGCAGAGCAGTGTAGTTTAGCCTTTGAATGGCTTTAAAATTGGGAACAAAACAAACTTGAAGGAATAGGCTGCAGCTTTCCAGGAAAACACAATGAATGAGAACGAGTGAAAGATCCCTTCAGAAAGCATAATGACTTTCTTTTTTTGGTTGGTTGGTTGTTAAGTTCTTGTTTGTTTGTTGCTTTTTTTAAAGGTGGTTTGTTTTTTTCCTTGTTTGCTGGTTTTTTTTTTGTTTGCTGATTGGTTTTGTTTTTCGGGGGTGTTGGTTTTTGTTTGTTTTGGTATTGTGTTGTCTGGTTGGTGTTTTGGTTTTGTTTGTTTTGTTGTGGTGGGTGTTTTGGTTGGGTTTGGGTTTTTTTAAGGCTTTATCCCCTTGTTTTTTAATTAAAAATTCTAAAACCAAGAAGTGAGGTAGGAAATGTTTAACAGAAGGCATTCAGTAGTAAAAATACTGCATCTTTTATAAAGATGTCAGACCTTTGCTGTGAAATTATTGACATACTCCTTGAAGGTGGAATTTTTAAGTTTCTTTTTAAAAAGTTATAATAATTTCCCCTAAAATATTGATGTACAGCAGTTTAGCTGCTGAAAGTTTTGAGTAAAGGCCATGGTACTTGATACACCGAAGCAGCCCAAGTAAATTGTTTTGTTCTTTAAATGTGGAGGCCCTTGTAAATCTTACTGGAAATAGTTTTCTGACATGGTTTAGTGAGAACTGACTAGTGTTCCATTGTGATGGGTCATCAGGAGTGGTGAAAAATGTGATGAAGGAATTTAAATTGCATCTGTTACAGACCAAACCTCAGTTTAGTAAGATACATAAACATAAGAATTGTCTGTCTGTTGTATTGTCGTATATAAAGCTTTGAATACTCAACTTTTAAGTAAGCTTTGAACATGGTTAATTATTTTGCTGATCTACCAGAGCAGTCAAATAGATCTGTCCTGAGTTCCTGGAAATGATACCTTCTAATGCCAGTCTGTGTTCTATTAAAATTCTTAATTTGCCTCTGCAAGGTTCCTTTATTTCATTCCAGAGAAGTTCTCAAGCACCACTGCCTGGAGAAGACTAGTAGTCTGGAAACCATGATACTAATTTAGTAGGTCCATAGCCCTAATCTTTTGAAGAAAGATCAGTTATATAGATCTGACATTCTGATTACTGCCTTTTAATTTTCCTCTGTGTTCCAATGTAATTTAACTGGTACGTAATCAGCTGATAGATAAGAATTCAGGGCGCTATTTTGGGAAATTGATGCCTAGATTTAGGCTCTGAAACTGCTGTCTGGTGAACTGAGAGGTCTGAATTGTCATCTTATGTAAAGGACATAAAACTATGTCATTTGAGTTACTTCCTGGGAAAAGGAGGCTTCAGGGTGACCTTCTGGGATGAAAGTTTGTTAACCTTTTGTTCTTAGGTACTGAATGATGGTGACTTGTCCATCTGCAGAGAAGTGCCATGCAAAAAAATGTTTTCTGTGGGTTTTTTTACCACCCTTCATTCATCCTCCTGTCATATTCCTTGATCCACTGTCTGATAGCATATGTGTTGTTAAAAATAAAAATCTGAGTTTACTTGTTTGTTTGCTTTTAAAAGGAAAGGTATTCTAGCTTTTTTCCCAACTCCTTGTTTCGTTGAGGGTTTTGATGCTGTTTGCTCTGTTTTTTCCAGTTGGTCTGGTAGCATGTCCAGATGGAAGAGTTGAGTCAGAGCAGCTGAAGCATTGCAGAGTCAGAGCAGTGGGATAACAGATGGGTGAATGCTTTATAAATACTTCTAAATTATGTTAGAAACTTCTAAATACCTTTCATAAGAGCCCAGTAAGGACAGTGTGCTGCAGGTATACATATAGTAGAGCTGAGCCTTGGCTTAGCCTCTATTTTGAATCAGAGAATTGTTTAGGTTGGGAAAGACCTTGGAGATCAAGTCCAGCCATTTACCCAGCTCTACCAAGTCCACTGCTAAGCCATACCCCTAAGCACCATATCTACGTGACATTTGAACAGGCCCAGGGATGGTGATTTAACCACTTCCCTGGGCAGCCTGTTCCAGGGCTTGACAACCCTTTCAGTGAAGAAGTTTTTCCTAACACCCAACCTAAACCTCCCCTGGTGCAATTTGAGGCCATTTCCTCTTGTCTTATCACTTGTTACTTGTGAGAACAGACTTGTGAGATCTACCTCACTCTGACCTCCTTTCAGGTAGCTGTAGAGCAAGGAGGTCTCCCCTCAGCCTCCTTTTCTTCAGACTAAACCACCCCAGTTTGCTCAACCTCTCCTCATAAGACTTATGCTCCAGACACATCACCAACTTTGCTGCCCTTCTCTGGACATTCTCCAGCATTTTGAGCAATTGCTGATGAAGTTTTGCTACAGTCTCACCAACACACAACATTCCTGCTCTGAGGTGGTTCCTAAGAAGAGGGAACAGTTCAGGTTTTGTTCTGTTCAGTGTTTGTGAGCGTCCTGGACTAGTCACTGGTGTGCAGTCAGTCTTGATGGGGATGTAAATCCTGCTAAATGCCGTCAGCCTCCATGACTGCCATAGGCTTGCTTTAAGCTGACAGGGTGTCATTTTATGATACAGCTCAGATCCAAGTTTTCCATTAATGAAATATGATTGAGAGTACATGGTGCGGGCAAGAAGTTCAGCTGAACAGCTGGAGAAGAAATCTAGGGTTGCTGTGCTCCTGTTTGCATTGCCGACTTCACTCGTCCTCTTGAGAAAATATAACACTTAATTCTGGAGTGACATTTTAAATTGACGTAACCGAGCTTGCGCAAAAAGCTGTGCAGACTTTTAGGCTGCATGGTCAAGACCAGTTATGTGACTGGTTTAGGCACTGCTGAGTTGTGGTTTGCCCTTAGCCCAGCCAACTTCGCATGAAAAGTTAAGCTGCTGAGCAGCGTTACATGCATGAATGTGATCAATCAACACCCCTGTTACTGACAGGCAGCTTCCTGAGTAGCCTCAGAGGCTCAAGTGTTCTTTGGTCATATCCGGAGTTCAGTTTATCCCACATCTATTGGGAAATCTCGACTAAAATATTCCCTTCCTTATTAGTGAAGAAGGAAGTGACAGGACAGCATTGTCAGAGGTTTTTCTAAATCAGGATTTTCCTTTTTCTTTCTTTCTTTCAGCAGCCTGGACTCTTACCTGGCCATTTCCTTAGCCAACTAGAAAGACAAAGACTTGTTTAAGCATAGAGAACAGAAGCCAATCGAAAGGTGCATGTACAAAGATTCATGCTTAATGAAATCAAAGGGAGGGATGACTGAGCTACAGAAGGCAGCTTTTCGTCAGTCACCGAGTAGCAAAGGGGCTGTTTGAAAGAGCTGTTGCTAATCTGTAGGTGTGCTGTATCTGCTCTGGGTTACAGCAAACAGCCCGTTCACTGCCGCCTCCTTCCTGCTCAGCACACTCACCGACCCTTTTGTTCCTACAACCCGTTTGTCTTGTTATCTGCTGAAGTCCTAATCGCTGTCAAGCAGGAACTTTCTCTCATTAAATGTTTGTGCAGTGTCTAGCACAAGCGAGTCTTGATCGTTCCTTGAAATCTCTCTTCTGCTGTAAACCAAACAGCAGTAATGTGGAAGATAAGCTTCTCTAGGCCAAGACGTTATCAAATGTTCTTCATTGCAGGGGAAAAATCAACAGAAGAAACCAGCATTAGATGGAAAAACCCAGCAGCTGATCTCTTAGCACATTAACGGTAGTTCTTGAAATGTTTCAACTCCCTCTTGGAAATGAACCTGTTTCTTGCTTGCAGTTCTTCAGCCGTACTGACTCTGCAGATTGTGCTGTGTTCACAACTATCTATTCAGATTTAGCCCTCTTTTGTGAAATTATGTATCTCAAGATTAACTATTTTTTTTTCTCCTTTTCAGTTGTTTTTGATGTGTACAGAGACAGCCGGGTAAGTGAACAATAGGTTCTATATAATTGTTTATTTTCTGTTGAAACTCCTTGAAATGCTGCAGAGACAAAAGGAAGAATAGCTTCCTCTTCCTGCAAGTGGTCCTGGCAAAAACAACAAACAAACAAACCAGCAAAAAGCAACTACTTGATGTTATCATGCTGTTGCCCAGGACTTTTTCTGTGTTAGACACTGTCTACAGTAGAATAATAGGATTAGGGTTGTAAATATGTCTGCCAGTGATGTAATTTAGTAAATAGTTTCCAGAGAAGTAATCTGTTTTAAAGCACATAATTTTGGCTTCAGCTGCAGTTCTGTCAGTTCTATGAATCTACTGGAGTCAATTTAGTTTTCATTATGACACGGAGTATCTTTGCTGAAGTAATTTAAAAGAGAATATTTCAATTGGAAAGGACCTAGAGTGACCATCTGGTCCCACTGCCTGACCAGGTCAGCACTGATCAAAAATTAAAACACATTATTAAAGGCATTGGCCAGGTGCCTCTTAAATGGGACAATCCCAGTAGGATGGGAAGGAGAATTGGGGAAGGAAAAAGCACAGCAACAAAACCAACAAAAGACTACTTATGGGTTAAGAAAAGAACAGTTTAATAACTGAAATGTGATCATGAAAAGGAAGGTAACGAGATAAAATCCAAGGAAAGGCAAGTGATGCACAGTGCAGGTGCTCCCCATGCTGACCAGTGCCTGAGCAGCAGCAATTGGCCCATTCTAGCCAACTGTCCCCAGCTCTATACTGAGCATGATGTCCCATGGTGTGCAACCTCTTTGCCTAGTTCAGGTCAGCTCTCCAGGCCACGCTGCCCCCCAGTTTCTTGTGCACCTCCTCACTTGCAAAGCTGGGGAAACGGAGAAGTCCTTGATTTGAGGATAAGCACTACTTAGCAACAACTAAAACATCAGTGTGTTATTGACATTATTCTCCTACTGAATAAAACAGCGCTGTACCAGCTACTAGGAAGAAAATGAACTCTGCCCAGCTGAAACCAGGACAGGTACTCTGCCTCGCAGCTGAGGTACAAAGGCAGATTATTTAAGTGAAAGGTTTCAGCCTGGGTGATCTCAAATCAGCAGTGTTTCTTCATATGTCAAGATAAAATATGTCTGGAGATATCTTTCTGTGCCTTCTACCCTCAGGTCTTGTAAACTGCCAGATAGCCCTTTGTGTGTCAGATCCACCTCTTTTCACACATACTCTTGTGGTTTGCAAGTCTATTATTCATCGCTCCCTTTGTACGTGAGTTATAGGCAGCAAAAGAATATTGAGTGTTGCCGAGTGTGATTAATTTCCAGAGCCCATGCTCTTCATCAGGCTGGTTGCACAGCAACCTCACCTACAGAATGAGAGAAAAGTCCAGTGTCTGCTTATTTTAAACTCTTCCAACTCTAAATACTTAGCTTGGAGAAGCTTGTTCTTTGGTATAGTTATGACTAAGAGCAGCCCTTCCCCATGCTTCTTTTGGTTGAGAGACCACATGGAGTACATGGCCAAAGCTCCAGCTTGTTGAGTTGGCGGGTGGTGTAGAAGCAGAAGTGGTCTTCCAAGCTTTTATGTGTCTGTCTTTCCCGTTAGACTGTCTTCACTAAGCCCACCCAAGTTAGTGCCTGACTTTGAAGACATCTTTTTAAGGATGAAACATTGCCATACAGTCTTCCGAACCGCAGGACCTGCAGACCTCATCCTGAAGAGGTTCTATATTGCAGGACTGGTGGCCTGTTTTCATTTGAATCTGCTTCTGGGTTGTTTAGGGTTTTTTTTTTTCTACTAGCATTTCACAGTCATTGTGCCAGAGCTGACAATCTGCTGATTGAGAATCAGCTCTGCTGTTGCTTTTTGAGTATCTCCCAGGTGTTAACAACTTGTAACTGTGTTCAAGACAAGTCACTGTGGTAAGAAAGAAATGCAGTGAGTGACTCCAGACCACTGCTAGCTTACAGCTGCTCTTGGTAACATGCAAACTAGTGCTTGAGCACCTGCCTTGTGAGCATTGTCAGTGTGCGGGAAGGTGCAGCTGGAGTTAGGGAGATGTAGCAGTTCAGTTTGCATTTTATCTACATTTTAACTTCCTCTAAACAGTCATCACAGGCACTTCCTTTCAGCAGCATGTTGCTTAGCGCTGTAGTAAAACAAAGCGTCAAGCTAACATGATGTGGTAAATCTATTGATTCCTGTTTAAGGATGAGAAAAATAATCTTATGTAATACAGGGTTGGTTCGTTTTTTTTCCTCTCCAGATAAGCACAGTCTTGCTTTCCTGGCTTGTGCGTTTCTGTGCTCTCATATGACAGAGATTACTAATACCAGAAGGTGGCAGATAAATAGCTGTGCTACTGTTCTTTAGATACACAGAGCAAGTCATCTGAAACTACATTTAAGTCATAATGCTTCATCTAAGGCTTGAAGTGCATTTAATCTTAAGAAAAGACCATTTGGTTACTGGCACAGAGTTATATACACTCCCCTTGATGAGCCCTGAAAAAGGATATTTCGTTTGTTTTGCTGCTTCTCATCAGTTTGCAGCTACCAAAGCTCAGTGCAGGTTTAAGACCCATCTCAAGGAAATGGTTGATGTTGAAGGTGGTGTACAGCTGTCTGCAAGGAGGGAGAAATGCTCCTGGGTGCTCACAAAAAACAGGTGTTGCTTTTGTTAGTCTCGGGCACAATTTTCAATTTATTTTTTTTCCCCCGGGGTTTATTTTTCTGGAGAAATGATCTGGAGGTCCTATGAAAAAACAGAGTTTCATGTATTTAGGATGAGGAGAAGTCTCTGTGAAGGCTTTTCATAGGGAAGTCCCTTATTAAGCATAAACTTTTCTGATGCAAGGAAAGATTCTGTGAACTGTTGAACAAACTTTGCCAGTCGTTGCTTCTGTCTGTGATTAAATTGGTTCATTAGCATGTTTTTCTAGTGTGATAGAATGCATCTAAAATTACAGCTGCTTCCTCCTGCTGCCTTGGAGCTAACAAGATGTCCCCATTAGCAAAAGTAAAGCATCACTTATAATGAGAGTTTGTGACTGCCCTTTGAAGAGGAGCAGAGATGGAAAATGATAGCAGAGCTTGCCCCTGTTCACTCTCTGCACTGTTGTTGTCACTATTAGTGCAGAGGTGTTGCAACTTAGCCATGGGGATCTGTGCTTCTTCACTCTTCTGTAGTAAATAAGAAACCAGGCAGGTCTGTGTGTCCACAGTTTGCAGGCTCTTTTGCAGCTGTCTGGTTTCAGTGTCGCTGTTGGGGTAGGTGATCTGGCTTCTTCAAATCTGCTCTGCAAGAGCTGTACCCCATAGATCTACCCTGAGAGAGACAGACCTGTGAAACCCTGTGTGCAACCACACACTCGCCTGTCAGGGTGCTGGTTCCGTTCCACTTTACCAGTAATATCACTGGTTTCATCTGTGCTGGGACTCCCTCCCCACCTTCGTGAGTAACTTGCCAGGGATGGTAGCAGACCAGCAGGGGCTTTCCTCTTCTCTGCCACATGGGTTTCCCTGCGTTTCCTGTTCTCAGGTGTTAGTGCCTCTGAGGGTGGCTTAGGCAGCGGGGGTGGGAGAGGAAGTCTCCATGTTACTCTACAACTGAAGGCTTCAGAAGCATCTCCAAGTTAGGAGCCAGATGGCTGTAGTGTAAATCCATTGAAGATTTTTGCTGCTTATACCAAGATAGGGAAGATCTTTAAAGAAAGAAGCTCCTCCGGGAATGAGGGAAAGAAAGAGAAAGCAAAGTAAGTTTTTAGTAGCTACACAGTGTTTGAGTTTGGTTTCCAATTCCAGTTACCTTTTAATAAACACAATAAAACCCTTCAGTCCCGCTTATGTTGCAACAACCTTCTTTCCATACTTGACAGATCTGATTTCTCCCAGGTGCTGTATTCTGTTTTGCAAAGTCTTACTAGCAGTTGGAGTCATATTTCATTAAATCATTTTGGTTGGAAAAGACCTTTTAAGATCGAGTTTCATTATGATTTATTAAAATGTTTTATTGTATTAGAGTAGAGGACACTTTCTTGGGTAAGAGAAGATGTCCCTGTGCTGGGGGTTGCATCTTGAGGTGACTCAAGGAACACAAACTATTTCTTGCTCCCCTGCAGATATTTCTATTACCTTTAATATGTCATGTTAGTCGCTGCTTTCACTTCTCATTTGTAAAACATGCTGTCGTGTGTACGATCAGCACTATTTGGAACACACATGCATTAAAGATGAAGCAGGAGAAAGTGGTCTGGACTCCTAGTATATAGGCTATATTAAAAGTGCCTTTAAGTTATTCTTTATTTATCTCTATCTGTGCAGCACCTTTCAGCTTTCATGATCTCCATCAGCATTTTTCAGATCCTGTTCTGCATTGGTAGAGTCCCTTCTGAGACCAAGAACAGCAATTCTTGTAGACTGCTGAATGTGCAGCAGGGCTGAGGTGGCTTTCGATAGAAAGCAAACTCCCTGTCTGAGTGGGGTTTTATGTTTGATTTGGGTGGGGTGGTGGGGGTGGTGTTGCTGTTGTTTTTCCATTCCTTGTTCACTCTGGGGATATTGGAGGACAATGAGGAATAGACAGAGCTTGGTATCTTCTGAAAGCACCTTGCACAGAACTGAATTAGTTTGTTTGAGCTCTATCTGATCTTGTGTTTAAAAAAAAAAATAAAATAAGTCATAGCTTGCTGTGCCTTTTAAAACTGTCTAATGTAAAGGGCTTTAGAATACTGAAGTGCTTAAACCAGGTGATTTCAGTTTTGACATCTATCTAAACCCCAAGCATACTACAGTAATACAAGTATGTGGATATATATATTAATTCTTCTATTCTTCCATTGCAGGGTAAGATTTGGTTAATAGATTTTAACCCATTTGGTGAAGTAACAGACTCCCTGCTGTTTACGTGGGAAGAACTGACCTCTGGGAAAAACTTGAAAGGAGACCAGGGTGAAGGGGAAGCCACAGAACAGGTACAGCCCTGCAGTGAGGGAGGCTGACTGAGAAATCCAACAGGCATTAGTGGCCTCTCTTTTGTTTGGTGTTTTTTTTTTTGGTTATAATCAAACTGTGATGCAGATCCCGTTGAAGTAAATGGAGGTCCTTAACTCATGAAACAGAAACTTTTCGTACATAGAGTCAACCTTATTAGACAGTAGTTAATCTCAACAAGTATCGTGCTAGTTTTGGGTGTCTGCAAGGAAAATTTTAGTTCAAACAGTATAAGGCCATATAGTAGTTTTGACCATACTGTGAAGACAATGCCCTGAAACTTGCTTTTATGCAGGTTTGGTGTGCTTTTTTCAATTTCTCTTAAAAATCTGTTATTTTTCTATTTAATCACTTAAAGTTCTGCCTTGTTCCTGATATCTGTCATACAGTTTCCCAGAGCTCCAGATTTATGTCTGGTGGTAGGCAAAAAGAAGCTTAACTTCTGTGTCTCCCTCATATCGAATACCTTCAGGGAAGCCTTGTCCTCTGGTTGAACTCCCTGGACTTGCAGAGCAGGGCTTCTCTATCCCTCTTCCAAGCTGCATTGCCTCCGTAAAAGTAAAAACCTTCCCATTATTCCAGATGCAGGAATAGTTTTCATTTCCTTGTACTCCAGCTTTTTTCTCGCCACGTGCTTGCGGCCGAGTGCTGGCATAATGACACCTTGGACAGCTGGACAGAAGATGCAAAGTTGCAGGTGGTTTGATTTTTGGGAAACACTGGTTAGTTGTCTCAGGAGAGCTGGCTAATCAGATAGCGTGGGCTTTTCTAGCTTTTCTGTTGAGCTGCATTAGAGGTAACAAATGACATGCTTTATTGAGCTGACTTTAACATTTGAGCTTTGCTTTACTTCTGTTGCCGCTTTCATAACATGTTGAAAGGGAAATGCACCACTCTGCAGAGTGTCATTCAGACCATTCTCTAGTCTCACCGTGTGGCAACTGCTGTATGAAAACCCATTCAGTGAACCTTCATGCTGAAAGCTGTCTCTCCCTTGTTAAAACGCACTCCTGGTTCTTGAGCTGTCCATGGGGCACCTGGGTTTTGTTTTGAGGCTATCTTTTTCACAGTGCCAGACACTTTTACATAGTTTTCTTTGGTGTAAGTCTGGATGAAAAGTAGAATGACTTGTCTTGGTGCTTCAGCTTACATCGGATCACAGAATCTGGTGTGAAGTTACTGAACTTATAGCTTTAAAATGAAGCTGCTTACTGCCATGCACTGGGCAATTGTCAGTGCGTTGAACTGAAAATTGTATCATGTTATCAAAAACCTGTTGCTGCAGTTGAGTGTTTGGAGATATTTTGGGATACTGGTTGGCAAGCTCAGATCATAATTTCAGTAAGGTTGTATTTGCAAATGTGAGTTTAAACAAGGAACCTCTGAAAACAAGGGTAGGGAATCTATCATAAAGGTTTTCTTTATACACTTAAAACTATTACCCAAAGTTCTTAATAGCTCCATTATTACACCACTGTTATAAGCATACATATATTAACTGCATTAATAGCCAATACATTGTAGAAACTTAAAAGTGAGGGAATTAATGTCTTTATTTGACTGTTATTAACACTTCACTTTTAAGTGGGCAGACTTTTCTAATAGGAAAACTACAATTTTTTGGAAGTGCAACATTGCCAAAGTGACTCATACAGTCTCACAGAGGCGTTGAAGAAAAATTTCTAGCTTTATTCACATACACTGTTCTTGTCTTATCCTTCTTCTCCCCAGGACTATCCTGTTTTCCGTTGTACGAACAGTAGAGTTACGGTCCAGCCTAGTCCCTACCTGAGTTACCGACTGCCGAAAGATTTTGTGGACCTTTCTACAGGAGAGGATGTTCACAAATTAATTGACTTTCTTAAATTGGTAAGAAGTAGTGGGGGAAAAAAAGTCTGACCTTCCATCTTTGTGAAATGACAACATCAAAGTGCCTGGAATTATGCTTTTGTAATTTAAAATAAATTATGTAATTACAGGAAAAAGTCATGTATGAAGCCATCATACAATGTATTGTTGGGTTGATTTAATCTTTTACGTGATGAAGATCAAGCTTTCATACTGATCTCACTTTGGTTAATTTTTTCTTTATGGGAAGCAATGGATGTAGTTTGACAGATCTTCCTGAAGGGCCTGTTTTCTTTCTTATTTAAATATAAATGCACATGCAGGATAAATGGAAATGTATTTTTTCTGCATGGCTGAAACTAATGCTTTTAAGAACTTCAGAAGTTAGAAGATAAGTATATTATATTAAAACACCTTAAACACTTGTTCCTTTTTCAATACAATTTCTTTGTTCCTTTGAACAGTGACGTGAAAACATGACATCTTTGTAAGCTAGGGAGGGCAGGATTCCTTCATCTTGACCACTGACTTCTGCCACCATCATGCTTTCTGGTTCTTAGGTATACTGTTGGTTAATGTACAGAGCATATCTTGTTCATTACTGGAAATAAAATCCTATAGTTTGGGCTGGGGGAGAGGATTGATACTGCTCTATTCTATTTACCAGTAACATTATCTCTCACCATTCAAAAATGGCTTCGAAATGCAGTCATTGTCTAGTATCCATCATATCTGGAAACATTTGTCATGATTTATTAGTGCTTTTATTTCAGATAACTGTGTCCTAACATTATCGACTCTCTTGTTCTGTTGACAGAAAAGAAATCAGCAAGATGATGACTGAGATACCAAGAAGCATTACGTTGAATTGCAAGCGAGAAATGTGGCAGAAGCTAAATTTAGCGTAACTCTTAAGCTACTGATTTAAAGAAAACCTGCTTTTTATAGTGAATGAAAGAACTGAAGAGCTGTTCATCCCGTGTGTCTGTTGGTTTATATAAAAATGTAGAAAAGCTTTTTCAGGGAAACGTGAAAGGTCAGGGTGAGTTCTCACTGGATTCCAGGTTAAATGCAATTAAATCATGGTGCATGCAAGAAACAATCTGAGTGCAACTGATAACTGCTTTCCCATTTCATAATGTGAAGATTGATGCCATTGAAATATATCATTGCACTCAAAGGACAGCATTTAATACCTTCGCAGTTAAAACATCAAGCATTCTCTGAAATTAGGTACAGTCTTGCTGAAAATATAGTACAGTCACAAGGGAAGAAAGGAATGTGTTTTGTTGGGTTTTTTCCTGTAGTCACCTTTTAAAATTGTAAATTGACTTTGCTTTGGGTGCACTTCTCATCCTTCCTTTATGTAAAGCAAGAAAAGAAGTAGTTGTGAATGGATTTAATGATTTTCTTTGTTATGAGGGGTAATACTTCATTTCAGAGAGCAGCTATAGCTGTAGTAGACTGCTTCAAGTTTAAAAATTTTGCATTTCAGGAGTTTGAAATTCTGAGTGCATCTCAAGTAAAGTGATATTTTCACAGTAGCTAAAGGTATGAAATTCATTAAACTTCACCAAATTTTATTTCATTTTCATAGTAAAGATTGAAACATTTTTAGCACGATTAAATCATCTGCGGCTTTAATATAAATAGTTAAGCATAATATCAGACTGCAGTTTTATCTGTAGACTCAGCCTTGTTTCTTTTGTATTGCATTTCTCAATTTCTTAAGAAAATTATTACTATTTCAGCTCTTAAAATTCTGTATTCATTTGGTACTTCATTTTTTTTGTATAAAAAGAAGCTTGGCTAAATTTGGGGCAAGAGAAGCTCTTGGTACTGTTTGCATTATTTGGGGAATGGGGGGGGGGGGGGGCA
>JANHFX010023096.1:0-24583 GCA_027560015.1 Chloroceryle amazona | reverse complement strand
TCTTTCTCTCTCTTTTCCCCGTTCCCGTTGAGTTGCTAATAAAACAACCTATTCATAAATCCCCCGACCCCCCCCCCCCCCCCCCAAGAACTAGGGGAATAGTAGTCAGCTCCAAGTCGCAGTAAAATGAATACCACTTGTGGGATTGTGGTCAGTGTATGGCTTGTAAAAATCCCTGTAACTGCATCTGATGTCCCTAGCTAGAATCCTCCTGTGTCTCATTCTTGCCTGCTCAGGTGTTGCTGGTATCCAGGATGCAATGCTGGGTGGAAGGAAGGTGCTTGGTGAGATGTGGTTCAGATGCCGTTTTAAACAACTTTATTAGACTAAACCATCAAAGTTTCAGGTGTTCAGGAAAGTGTTTCCATGTGAAAGAGTTCCAAAATAGATCAGTGGTAGTGTGGCACAAACCTCTGTTAAAATTCTGGTACCTTTGTGCATGACCAAGTTCAGCTTTCACAAACTGTCCCAGATCTGAAGGGTCAAGTAGCTGGAGAAGACCACAGGGTATCTGTCTGAGTATAGATGGGCAAACTGGATTCACAAGTTGTAAATAACTTCAGCCTTAGAGGCCAAGAGTGTACAACTCAGGTTGTGTTTGGGTGGCAAGTCTTATCACTTCAAGAAATTACATTGAATTAAAATATCTATTTTTGGCTAAGAGAAGATGGACCTTTAAAGTGTAATGCAGAAACAGACCATAGTGCTTTTGATTCATGATGGATGCTTGGTAATGCCAGTATTTATGGAGGCTTAATAGATCTCTAACAAAAAAAAAAGTATGCATGGGTGTTGAATTAACAGTATCTTTATTTCCATTTGAATTTGACATGGGTAAAGAGAGAGTCTCTGATTTGTGGTCATCCTGAAATTGTATAGAATTAAGACTTGTTGCCATGATTGGGGTATTTGTGCAGACATGAAGCTTTCTTGAAGGTACAGACTCCTTTGTAATTAAAGGTTTTTTTATAGTAATAAAGACATTGGCACAGCAGTAAGAGTGGGGCTGGCTTGCTTGGTTTGTTTTTTTTTTTTTCAGGGGTGGCTTGGGAAACTGCTGTATTTCTGTGTGCAGTCTGTTGTGGCAATGTACTCCCTGGGTACTGGGAGTGTTTTGTGTGCACTAAGGTGCTCTTAATAGCTGACCAAACTTCTTGCAACAACGTGTTCAGTCAGGTTTGTAGGGAAAGGTTGGTTGGCTGGTTGGTTGGTCAAAAATGCTGACTTCTTGGAACCTTTCTTCATGGAAGTATGCTAGTTACAGATAAACTTTCAGTACAAATTTGTGACTCCTAAACTGTATTTCTAGCCAAGAGAAGAGGAAAGCAATCAATACTTGTTATTTCTGATCCTTAGGGGTCAAATCCAGATGGTGAAGGCTTGAAAATTCTGGGTTCTGTCTTAGCTTCTGCCATGAAACTGTGTCCTGACAGACTGTTGTACTTCACTGATGTAATGAATTATTCATTGAACCTGGGACTGTAGAGGCAGGAGAGAGAACGAAGCAACATGTTAAGTTAAAACATCTGTCCGGAGGTATGGGGAATACACAAGGGGCACTCGATGCCAATATATGTCAGAAATGGTTGATGGGTGTTGCAGAGACTTTGGGAGATAAACTGCACCACTGGAACAGATTGACCTGTGATTCGGGAAGGGCTGGAGGCATGATGCTGAACATCAACAGTGTCTGTATTTCCAGAGCTTGAGAATCATAGAATCACAGGAGGGTTTAGGTTAAAAGGGACCTTTTCAGACTCCTCTAGTCCAGCGCCCCTGGGCAGGAACATCTTTTGCTAGATCAGATTGCTCCAATTCCCATCCAGCTTGACCTTGGAGTGCTTCTAATGATGGGGCAGCCATGACTTCTGTGGGCAACCTGTTCCTGTATCTCACCAACTTCATCGAAAGATCACTTCCCTAAGATCAATCTAAACTGACACTCTTTCAGTTTAAAACTGCTGCCCCTGGGCCCTGGTAAAAAATATTTCCACAGCTTTCCAATAAGCACCTTTAAGTATTGAAAGACCACAATAAGTTCTCTCTGGAGCCTTCTCTTCTCCAGGCTGAGCAACCACAACTCAGCCTTTCTTCATAGCAGAGGGGTTCCAGTCCTCTGATCGTTTCTGTGGCCTCTCTGGAGCTTTTCCAACGGGTCCATGTCTTTCTTACGTTGGGGGCCGTAGAGCTCCAGGTGAGGTCTCACCAGGGTGGAAGAGGAGGCAGAATCGCCACCCTCAGCCTGCTACTCACAGTTCTGATGCAGCTGAAGATAACGCTTTGCCTTCTGGGCTGCAAATGGACATTGAAGGCTCATGTCCAGTACCCCCAAATTATGAAGTCTGGTGGAAATGGAAGTTTAGTTATTTGCTACTTGGGTGTCTGTTGTGAAAGTATTATGGAAAAACTTTAAAAGACAAAGCACTTTTTTTTTATTTCAGAAGCTACATCATGTTATTCTGTAGCTGGCTGTTCTGGATTACAGTCAGGCTTAGCAGAAGTGGTTAAAAATTGTAAAGTCAGAAATAATTCAGGTGAAAGTGGTGGTGGAATTGGCATTTGGTGCTCTTGAGAAAGCAGGGAGGCGAGGGGAGCAGAAACAGGACCCCAGAAGGCAGTTTTGGTGTGGGTGTCGATGCCTGGGTCCATTTGGGATAACTGGAGAGGTGTTTTTTTTTTTAATGGCCCAAGAGCAATCTCCCAATGTAAAGGAAAAGTCGCCTGGTGAGGACTTCTAAGGATCGATCAAAATGAGACTGCAGAAATTGGAAGGAAAGGCACACGATTAAATGCATCAATTTTCTCTGAATCATCTTTTTTTTTTTTCTCTATTCACTCATCTTTTCACACTTAATGTTGTCTTTGCCTCACTATATCCTTTTTAGAAGCAAAAGAAGGAAATGAACTAAATTATCACAATGTAACAGAAAAATTGCACTTGGAACACTTAGTGGTATGCAGCCATAGAGAGTATTTTGAGTGAAGCCACTATACATTTTATTGCAGGGCTTGTATTTTTCCATAACTTATTAACGACAGGAGCAGTGAAATAAATAGCCTGTGTAAAACTCTGCAGTGGTAACTGCTCTGAGAACGAGCAGGTACTTCTGAGGGCTGTATCAGAATTTGAATGGCCTGTAATATACAGGAAAGATGGCCTGAAGTAATGAGGAGAATTTTGATAAAGGTGAGTGCAAAGTGCTGTAGTTCGAAGGAGAAATCAGACATTCAAGTGAGAAGTGGGGAAGGAGGTGGCAGAGCAGCAGTACGGTGGGAGGGGGTAAGTTAGAGACCATTCAATGCAAGGCCATAAAAAGCTGTTGGGGGAGGAAAAAGGCAGATGTCATTCTGGGCTAGCAAGACAGAGGGATGGAAGAAATGAGATTGTTTAGTTTGATGTGGGGATGGTGTAACTGCCACCTGTCATTTTAGGCACAATGTTGCAAGAAGTATGTCAGTCATTGGAGAGTGGCCAAAGATTGAATCAGACTATTTCAGGTTGGAAGGGACCTCCTGTAAGGATCCTCAAGTCCAACTCCCTGCTCCTCACAGGACTACCTAAAATTAAACTAAATGTCTGCCTTTTCCAGTGAGACACCCCCACTTCAAATCTCACCTGTGGGTGCCACAAGCCCTTTCAAGTCTGTGTCTGTGCTTGATTTCACTGATTTCAGATGGAAGCCCTTGGGTGTTTTCTGTTGTCATATGGCTGCCACCATCTCTTTTTGGCATGTGGTGATCCAGCCCTTCTCAGCACGTGAGTGTGAAGAGCAGGGTAAATCCAGCTCCAGCACTGTGTTTGAACTTGGGTTTTTTCCTGTTTCCAGGACGTAATGGTCCACACCAAGCAGTGAAGTCAGCTAGAATCTGGGAATAGCTGTCTGTCCTAGAAACCATTCTATTGGCATCACTGAGCTGCAAAAAGACCAGGTAGGCTTGATGATAGATACTTGATTGCCTGGAGATAAGGTTTTCTCTCTAATCTCACAGAAAGGGGAAGACACACCTGGTATCTTCTGTACTGACAGACATCTCAGAAAGGGATAGCAGATCTTTGGATGAGCAGATGTGGAATGGGATCAGGCATGTAAAAAGGAGAAAGGCATGTTGGAAGCCCTCTCTCTCAAAGGGTTTACCTTGCAGTATTTATGTGTTCTTCAGAGGGTAAATACCCTTAGTAAGGAATAAAATCAAATTAGGTTAAAATCAGAGGAGGGTGGAGTAATAAAAACATGCACAGAACATCATCATATGTGGTTTTCTGCAGTTGAAAATCCCAACAAATAACATTCATGCTGTGTGTGTGTGTTTATTGCTCAACCCCTCTCCATTCTTAACCTAATTTGATCAAGCACTTTCTTAAAAATGTTAAACATCATAAAAAGAGGCACCTAGATCAAGAGGTGATCAAGAGGGAGATGCTCTGAAAGCCCCCTCCTGAAGTAAATGCTGCAGAAACAGTTTCTCTAAGAGTCAGTAATGAATCCATGAGAAAAATCTGTCATGAATTCCCTGAAGGCAGGCAAACGTTCAGTGCAAGTTTCCTTTATCAGCCGCTATGGAAACAAACTCCAAAACCTAAGTCTGTGCAAGCCTTGCCTACTTTCCTCTGCCTTGCAGGTAAACTTCATTGAGTTTGAATCAGAAATCACAGAGTTACTGAGGCTGGAATAGACCTCCAAGATCATGAAGTCCAGCCTATGACTCAACACCATGACATCAGCTAGATCATGGTAGACCATGTTAGACTATGGAAGATCTTTAATCTGGTCACTTTCCTCTTGCTTTTGATGACCCTTTTCCATAAAAAAGCCTTGAAAATAAGTGCTAATTGCTGTTTCTTCACCAGTCAGGCCCCCACATGGCTCTAAGCAGCCACGGTGACTCCTTCCATCTTGAGATTTATTTCCTGGATTTGCCATTAGGGAAGTGGCATTTATTTCTAAATAAAATACCCGACATCTTCAATACCTTGGAAATCAGTAAGAGAGACACCTTTTACTTCTCACTCCCTCATCATGCTTCCCTGTTTTGTAGAGAGAAGGACCTTGTCCATAAACCCATGAACATCTGAGACACCCTCACTGTGCACAGGCTCTGCCACGTGCAGTCAAGGGAGTGGATCACTGCCCAAGGACAGTGGCTGCTCCACTCTGGGCTTTCAAGGTGGAGCAGAGAAACTGCTATGTAATATTTGGGCATCTCATCCTTTTTTTCATCCTTTTTTTTTTTTTTTTTAATTCAGCCTGAGATTCTTCTAGGTATGGAAACAGTTCCTTTGCTTGATGATAATTTCCTAAGCAAAAAATTATGTGTTTCTCTTTAATATGGACATATAATTTCTTAACTTCAATTATGTTGTTTTAATACACATAGCAAGGATAATTCTTCTTAATTATTACCTTGAACACATGGCTGCAGATACTGATTACAGATTTTTTTTCAGTGTGAAATCTGCATTAGTCCTAAATATTGAAGTGTTTTTCATTATCAAGGGTGCTAATAAGTTATTCAGCCTACAGATTTCATGTGGCAGGAGATAAGGACTGTAGTGACTTCATGGTTGCAAAGCTCTCTTTAAAATTAATGTAGGGGAAAAATAGGACCCAACCCTGAAATAAATTAACTGGAGACATTCCAGACACCTGCAACTCCACGTGTAACCATCAGTCTTGTGGATGACATTTATAGCTAGAGAAACAGGTTTCTGTTTGGAATGGCATTAACCAGCTACTGGGAAGCTCTGAAGCCTGAGAACACCATTTTGTGATGCTGCAGGTGATGAATTTTCTTCTGAGGTTTCTTCAGCAAGGACTTCTGACTGCAGAAGGTCCTCCCTGGGCAGGAGGTTCTCTTTTGTGCTATGTGCCCACTGTAGGGGTGTTCTTCAGCAACAGGAGCCTCCCCAAGTGGTCTTCTCCCATCCATGTCAAGGCTGAAAGGAGAGCTAGGAAGGTAGAGGAGGCATGTTGACAGGATGAGTGGGTGGCGCTGAGATTCAGGTCTCCAGGTCTAAGGAGGCTGCTGTAAGTCAAGGGAGAAAACCCACTACTTTTCAGCTTTCCTCAGATCACAGAAGCTTTTCCAGCAGAAATGTAGAAGCTCGGATGGGAAATTTGTGCTGCTTGCCTTGATTGCCTCTTATGGGCACCCAAGTGTGCATCCATGACCTCCAGGGGCTCCACATCCTCCACATCACCAAGGGTAGGTCACAAAATTTTCCATGAGCCTCCAACAGCTTTTTAAACAAGATAATCCTAGCTGCATACTTCCTACAAATGTTTCCAGTCACAGATACAATCCTTGCTTCTCCTGATTAAAGGCAGTCCTCCCAGCCTAGGTATGTTATGTCATCAAAAAAGTGAAAGACATCTTTCAATTAAATAAGAAACACAAAATACTGTTGCCATGAGATAACAACATACCTGGTAACTTTAGAAAGTCATTTTTTCCACTGTAAATAAAGTACAGTTTAGAAAATTAACTCCTAGCCTATGTTGTTTGTTTTGGTTTATTTCCTGTTTGATGATTTTTCTTACAATATAATTCAGTTCTATTTTAAAAAGAAATATTTTTTTTTTTTGATAACTATTTACCTAAGAGCATCTTTTGTAAAAGTAAATAAAATGATTTGGGGAAAAAATTAAGACAATGATCTAGGATTCCCTAACTTAACACTAAATTTTGTTTACTGTCAGATTTCAGTAAGTTCTGTCAGTGTGAAATTCAGATGTTGCTTATTAGGTTTGGGAGAGACTGTGCAGGAGAAAAAGAAAATATTGGTTGGAAAATTACTAGCATGAAATATAGGTGTAAAAATGGAGCATGGAACAGGAGAGAGATGGTTACCATGATCCACCCAATCTTTGCACGTAGGTTAACTTTGCTCAGGATTTCCCCTGAGCTGGATCCTGTTGTGGACAATGACACCATCCTCTTGCAGTCATGGATTTGTAGATATTGAGCTGAGCCTTTTCAACACTGAGATCCTTGAAAGCTGAACACAAACTTAAATATTCCAGGTGTCTGGCATAAAAAAAAAAAATAAAAGGGAAACATAAATGTCTTATTGCTTGTAATTATGTATCTCTCGGGTAGTGTAAGGTGACTCTTTGTTGCAGCTTGACTATTTCAGCCTGCTTTCAGTATGTGGGTGGAGATGCTTTATGAGTGTGTGTTTAGCTTTGTGCACAGTTATGCAAGAGCATGTTTCTTAAATAGAGGAATCCCGGGAACCACAGAGAGATTGCAGCCTGCCCCCACTGCGGAGCACAAAAATCCTCCCCAGAAACCTCACACCCTCTCAAAGATTCATCCCCAAGGGAGAACGAGGAGACAGAAGCAGATTTACATGATACCATGCCACGTGGTGTTAGTGAAAGTTGCAATAATCCAATATATTTCCAAAGCTGGAGGGGCTGTCCATGAAATGGCATCATCCAGTCTAAGGACTGACCTGTCCATGAGGTTGAGGGGAAACATGCTACAGAGGGGGTTCCTGGTGCTGTGGTCAAAGCACAATCCAGCACGATAAAGTGCCCCAACTGACTGGTCCTTGAAACTTGTTTTGAAGAGTGTAGGCTTTGGAGGGTTTTTTTGTTTAGATAAGCCAACAACAACAACAAAAAACAACAAAGAAAGGAAGCTACCAAAGTCTATTTTCAGTCTAAATTGATAGGATACGATCAAGGGATCACTTTGTTTCTCAGAACATCATCTGTGCTTGATCAGGTGAATTGGGTGTATGTGAAGCCGACTTCTCCGTACAGTGATGAGAGAGGAAGCAGAAGGAGAAGGAAAACCCAACGCTCAGGTTACAATAATGAAGGGCCAGCTAAGCAGTTAGCTACATCCCATCAGGCTGCCCTGTGCTGGAAGAGGCTGCCAAAGACAATATACTAATGAGAGATGTTTTAGACCTCTTTCCACAGCTTTCAACAGTAAATGTCAGAGCTTCTGGTGTGGACTGGCCTGGGGGCTGCCTTCAGGGTGTATTTTTAAGAGGACATCAGTGTCTGGGTCCAAGATTGTTCCACAGTGGGATGATTCCAGCGTTACGGACATCTTGCATAGGTTTGTCGTTCCTTCAGAGTCAGGTGTGGGCTGAGCCGCTCCGTCTGGAGTGTTGCACTGGGGCAAATCATGTTGCTCTGGAATAAAACTGTGCTCTTTGCAATCTACTTCTCTGTACAGATTTCACTCTACTTCCTCTTCAGCACCAAGCCTATCTGTGAAAGTCTCAGATCCTCTACCATTCCTGTCCCAGCTCCTAGAGCACGTTTGGGAACCAATACTGTAGTATGGGTGTGTGAATTCTCAAAAACAAAGCAGGGGAAGCATCTGTTCCCTTCTGGTTGTTTCCAAGTTTGAAGATTCTGCAAGTCCTTAAAATTTAACCTTTGTCTTTTCATGCTCTGAGGCTGTGCACTTCTCTGCCCTCCTTCCCCTCCCCCCCCTTCTCTCCTTCATTCATTTCCTTCCACAGAACCATTTCCGTGCTCCAGACGTGAGCTTTATTAAATTGCACTCATAGCTCATTAGGGCTTGCCAATTCATCTAAGGGAACACAAAAGCCCGTACTTCTTGTGAAAAGCCACTAAACCCAGAATGCTGAAGAAGACAGGCACTCACAGGCTTTCTCACGGGCTGCAGCACAGAAGCCTGCCTGAACCTGAAAGTCTCCTTCGTTTATTGAAGCTTTGCCCCAGCAAGCTGTGATGAATGTGTAGGGCCAGATCCAGGTGTGTCCTGAGCACCACTTGAGTGCAAAATGCCTTAAAATGCCTTTACAAAGCCACATGCTCACTTGCTTTTAAGGAATCTGCCAGTCTAGAACACCAAGGGGGATGACAACAGACTGTCTTGCTACAAAACCACGTTTGGGGCAGCAGACGGTACCCAGGACCTGGACCAAGGTCTCAGCTTGGGATGTGATGGCTTATGAAGCCTGAGGTTTTTCCCAAAAACTTAAATCGTGGTATCAAAAGGTGAGCTTGCACTGCCCAGACAGTGGCCTGAGGCAGAGGCTGCCAGAGGATGGATACCCCCCAGCCTCCCCTCATTCCTGCCCAAGCCCTGCGAGTGAAGAGTAGCCCCAGACATCCTGCCAGGGCAATTCTGCCTCCATCTCCTTCTCCCCCTCTGCCCTCCCACCCCCAAGCCCTTTACTTTAGGGTTTCTAGCTTGGACATTTCCAAGGGACAACCTACACTGTATTTTCCTGGTGTGTCCAAGGCTCACAGTCCCATGTGAGATGGGTCTGCACATCCCTGCTCTGTCAGCGCAACCTCACCACAGGAAGAAATCACAGCAAGGCACTCAGGGCAGAAAGGTCCCATCAGCAGGATGTGAAAATGGAGATTTCAGTTTCAGTTTACAAAGTTGCTCTCAGCTTTTACAGCAGTATGAAAGTTTTCAGATGGGTGTGTTTTTTCTGTCTTCATGATACAAATTAATAGAATAGGTTGGGTTGAAGTGACCTTAAAGACCATCTAGTTGCAGCCCCCCCACCTATGGAAGGCTTCATAAATTTGCATGTCCTATAAATATTATGATGTTGTACCACAACTGCTGTTGTTCTGCCTTTTTTTTTTTTAAGGAAGGACTAAATCACCAAAGATGCCACAGGTTTTTGGAACTCAGAAGCCAATAACTTTTTTAATAACGGCTCTTGGTGATGTAGTTTCTAATATAACAGCACTTCCTGCATCAGCCCTGCTGGAGTCTGCCTTGGTTACAGTCCTCCAGCTACTAAAGCATCATCATCTTAGACATATTCTAAAACATCTGGAAAACTCGATGGGAGATAGAAAGAAATGTTGTTCCCTGTTGGGCTAGCTCTGGCTACACATGTGGCAGGTGTAGACCCCCACCAGGCAAAACAGACAAAGCAAACTGGGTGTGCTGGAGCAGTTTGGCTCCTCGGCCATTAAACTGCACCTCCCGCTGCTTAACTGGTGCCTCAGGGTCTGGAGCCCTTAGTAAACAGGCTTGCGGGCTGCGCTTGGCTGCGTTTTGTCGGGGCTTGTCCCATCGACCAGTCAGAATGACCACAGGGTACCTTCGACTTGGGTCCAAGAGGCAGAGGAGCTGGTTCTTGGCAGAGCAGCAGGTCTGGGGACCAGACCCTCTCCTCAAACATGCCTTGCATGGATTGAGGGAGTCTCCATGGATCGAGTGAGCCTCTCCCCACCTTTGGGTGAGTGGTGTCTCGGGCACTCTGCTGTGGGAGGTGTCCCCCTGAGGAGTGAGTGTGTGCCCATTTTGGTTCATCTTTCCCCAAGGTTTAGGAATTCCTTGTGCAGCAGTTAATTCCTAACAGTCATCCAAACTTGTATGTGATCAGAAGGAGTGCTGGGCAACTTTGGTTACAATAAAGGCCATTTTGGCTAGTGGCTGCTGTTTGCTCTGGGGGTGCCTCTGAGACAACACAGCAGCAGTGGAAAGACCTTTTTTTTCCTGCAGAGTGCCACGATGGGTAGCAAGGCAATGCTGGCAGCCCTGCCACCGTTGGGGGGCAGGTTGTGAGGGTTTGTCATATTATTGCCTCTACTATGAGAGCTGGGCACTCAGGAGAAAGAGGAAAACCAGGTTTTTTAGTCTTCCTAGTTGAGGATATAGGAAATGAGTCATTAATTCAGATTTTCAGTTATGATGAGAAAGAGGGAAGGAAGCGATGTTTTCTTATGGTTAGCAGAATAAATTGTTACTTCGTGCATTGGGAGAGAGCCTTTAGACTTTCTCTCCAAAGAAAAGTAGTTGTCTCTGTCATTTGAGTGTAAACATATGTGCTTCTTAGCACGTATCTTCCATCATTCAAAACAAAACAAAACAAAAACCCAAAACCCAAACCCAGACTCCAAAGAACCATGTTCTTGGCTGATAGAAACCAGCACAGCTCCAAATTCATACCACCTGAGATGCTGACCCCAGCTTTACAGCCAGAAGTAATTAAAAGAGTTGCTGGAGGCCAGCGGGGAGTGGGAAAGGTGCAGGGAGATGGGGGTTTGGGAAGCAGCTCACGTTCATCTCTGCGCTGCCTGGGGCAGCTCTCCATGCAAATCAGGGCTTTGCATAAAAAGATGTACCTTGGGCCCTGCCACCGACCTGCTGAGAGATAGAAAGCAATGTGAAGCGAACTTTGTGCTGTATTGAAGTAACCTTCTTAGGATCCATCTCCCCTGGTGATGGAACTGCTGTCCCAAGTGCCTGGCTGGTCCTGGCATCCCCTCTGCTGATGCTGGTGCCTGGCTGCTTGTGTTGTGATTCTAAGGCATCGTCGGGGTGGCTTAGGGACCACAGATGTTTGCTCATGCTTTCAATTTATTGCTGTAAAATTTAAATAAGCAAAAAAGTAAATTATCTCTTTTTATCTTTTCTGTGCAATGCTACCTCCCTTCCAGAAAGACCTTTGCTCCCTGACTTTTCTCTATTTACATATGTTGCTTTTCTTTTACATGCTGATCAAAAAGGTGTTGTTTTTCCCCCAGGCATTTCCAGGATGAGAGAGGGGACAGCAGGACTGTGCAGCCAGTTCAGTGGTGGACATACGAAGCAATCCTGGCTGGCGAGGCTTGCTTCATCTCAGCTGTGACACTGGGATGATGTTGTAGCGTTTGCAGCAAAGGAGGCCTGGAGGTAGGTTTTGGAGGTGACAGTTGAATAGGGAAGGGGTTTTGGGAGCATCCCTCCTGCAGGAAGGGCAGGGTGAAGGAAACCACGTGCTTGGTTTCTCAATTCAGCGCAGGGCACATCAGCTGCACAAACAGGCCATGTGAGAGCCCTTTGCTGTGAGATCCTGTGGCTAATATTGACTTTGCATCAGTAAGTAGCAGGGTGAGAGAGCATCCCTAGCAAGGCCACGCTGTCGAGCCAGTCAGCAGCAAAGATGCTTCCTTGGCTCCAGATACATCTTGCCATGTCTGGAAAGAGGCGAACCGAAGAATCTTTTAACAGCAAACAAATGCATTGCTAGAGAAAGGGAAAAGGGGTAGAAAAGTCTTTCTGTTAAAGCCCTTTGCTGCAGTGTCACTTCTGCTCCTGAAGTGCTGAATGGCAGGACTGTGAAGGTGGAAGCTCTTTAGCTCTCCATACAGCCGTGTTTCACTGAGGCTGAGCAGCCAGTGATGGAAGAAATGCCACATTCTGTCCTAAGAATAGTATTTTTGTACTGTTTTAGTTACCTTTCACAAAATGTCCCTTGTTCCTGTACAATGCCAGTAGCAGTGCCAATTGTGAATATAATTTCCCTTTATTTAGGCCCTTGCACAGGTTCCCTCATGCAAACTGGAAATATCTGTTATGTCCACTGACTGTTGAATTCTCCACTGGAGTTTTACCAAGGTCACCCCACGTTGTCTTCAAACTGACACTGGAGGAGGGATGATGATGATGGTGACGTGCGACCTTCAGAGTTGTTGGTTGCCACTGGGCACTTTGAACACCAAGGCTGGGAACCATCAGGCACACATGCAGGACTCAGGGAATTGTGATGTGAAGCTGTCCGGTACTAAACTGGCATGAAAACTGGCTTGGCTACCAGCCTATCTACTCTGGCTGCTACCTTGGCTTTGGGGAAGCAAACGTCCTGGGCTTGCCATGAATAAACCTGTGGATCCACTTAACGAGAAGTTGGCAGTATAGCAGTTAAAAAAATCCATCAGGAGCAAATGTATCTTCATACATTTTTCATTCACAGCCTCTTTTCCTACCCTCCTATAAATATCTGTCATAATTACTATCTTATATATATAATAGATACTATAAGGAGAAGAGGTCCCAAACTGATACTGACAAGATCTACCCTTGCAACAGCAGCTCATACACCCACACCTCCCTGGCAAGCCTATGGGGCTTTTTAAATAAAAACTGCCTCCTAAAAGGAAAATATTCCCACTGTTCATACACCTGCATACCCACATGGCTATCAGCCTGGCTTTTCCAAGTTAATCCAGACTCCCCTTAAGGGAGAAGGTGAGGAGACCTTGTTGCTGTTTTTCTTATAGCAGCAGGGAAGAATAATCAGAGGAGGAAAGAAAAGAGAAAATAAGAGAAAGCAGCCCCTTCCCCCCCCAGGATATAATCTCAAGACAGCCATTCTCAGGCAAACAGGAGCTTTTCTTCTGGCCTGGAGGTGATCTTTAAGGAGAGGAAGGCATCGTGTGTTAATGCTCCTCTTGGAGGAAGAAGTGGCATGGAGCTGGGGGATGGAAAGCAGCAGCAGGGTGGGTGGGGTTGTTGTGCTGGGAGGTAACAGGAAAAACTAATGAGCCTGTGCTGGATCAAAAAGATCACAGTCGTAGCTATTACAGGCTTGCTGGTGCAGCAGGTTCCTGGAAGAGAGCTGTTTGTCTGAACAGCCGTCCTGTGTGCTCTAGCCCATGACAAACACAGAGTAATGCCGGGTACAAGAAGACCCATGTCGCAGTGCTATAATAAGACACGTGGCATCAAGAACAGTATTACCCCTTCCAGGAGAGCAGCAGACATTTCTGGAATAGCCCTTTTTTACTAGCAAAAGAAGGTCTTGTTGAAAAAAATCCCTGCTGAAATCTTAATTTTTCCAATTTGGTTCATAAATTAAGAATCAAATAGGTTGGGTTGAACAGACTCTTCCCATCCACCTCTGAATGTGAATAATCAAGGCTTTTAAGAAAAAGGCAGCACTATTCCGGTATTAGCACAAGGTCTGGTTTAGGTCTGTTCTCATTTGTGCTGTGATTTTCAGTTCATTGCTATTGGTAGATCAGCTTTGCTTTAACTGTCTGAAACTGCTTGAGCAGTGGCACTGCTGGAAGCCAACCACCCACCTGATGTGCCTTGATGATGGTGGGTAAGAGGGGAACAATCTATCCTGCCTTTTAGGTGTGTTTAGGTGGAAACCAAAGGAGGCTTTTGGATGGGTCATGTCTGCTGAAGTGAGGTGCTGAGCATGCAGCCCTTCTTTGCCTTGCAGTGAGTGCTGAGCAATGGGAACCACCATCCCCTTGGTAGGTGTCTGAGGTGGAATGGATCGAGCTAAGCAAGACAGCAAGCTCAGATATGGTTGTGCGATGAAGGCTGAAGGTAGGTGAGATGAATTCAGACATTTCTCATGAGCTTCTAGGGAGAATTACAAGTGTGTGTGTGTGTATTTTTCCAGGCCTTCATCCACAACGTGATTGAATCACATTGCTGGTGAGTAATGGCCTTGTCTGCACAGTGGATGCACCCAAAACCTAAGGGTCAACGTGGAAGGTGCATGCACAATCTCCCCAAGAAGTCTGAATCTTTCTGGACAGTCCCTGCAACACTTGGTGATGTTTTCCCCAAGATAGCAGAAGGGTGGAAGCAGCTGTACAAGGGCAGGATGGGCTCACTCTAATTGCAGGGCTTTGCTCACACTGGTGAAGTCATCTGACCATAGACCTGTGACTATCTGTGTTAAGATACATCTGCCAGATAAACAAACTCTTCTGTCATCTCTTTACCATTTGACCCTGGTCCAGGGTTCTTAGTTAACACTAATTAAGAATGGAAAAAAACAGTTGTCTAACATGTGGTGTACACAACCCAGCTGGATAAGTCCATTTCAGAAGTGACACTATTGCTCAGGTACTTGACCTGGAGGTGGGACCAGGACAGACTTTGCTCTGCAGCAGCCAAACTCTAAACTGTGGTTAAACAGGGATAAAGCAAAGGCCACATGTTGCAGAAAACAGTTTTGTGCAGGAATGAATTCACATGGAAATGGTCAGTGAGGAAGATGGTGGTACACAATGTGAAATCTTGCACTAGCTGGTGTTTTCCTGCCTGCAGAGCTCTGATTAGATCTTATCTGACCACAGCTGGCACAGTCAGCAGGCACTGGAAACACACAGACATGGCAAAACACAGTGCAGGCCCACTCAGAAAGTGACCCCTGGGATTAAAGAGTGGCTGAATTCCTCTCTAGTGGAAGGATGATCAGTGGCTGTGCTGGGAGATGCAGTCTGTGGAAAAAAAAAAAGCCAAAAAACCCTATGTCTTGGTTTGGGAGAAGAAGGAATGAGGGGGCAGGTAGACAGTGTCGCTCATGGGCATAGCAAGCTGGTGGGAATACAGGGTGAATGGTTCATCTGGTAGATACTTTTGGGGAAATGGCAGCATGGGGGTTGTGGGGAGCTGTCAGGAGGTTGCTTCCACCCGATCATACCTGGCTTTTTCCAAAGAGTTGCTTTTGTGTTCATCTTCCGTGAATTCTGTCCCACACCTCCTGTGCAGAGCCAGGTCCCAGCCCAGTTGTGGAGCCTCTCAGGCACATTGCACAAACCATGGGAAGATCTGGGGCACTACTATGTAATTAGTCTCCTTGGTCCAAGCCATTGTCCAAATGGGTGAGTTTGGAGGAGCAGCTGTTGAGAGATGCACAACCAAGGTCCTGAACTGTTTCTCACTCCAGGCTTCTGTTTTAATTGGAGACATGGATCAGCATTTGGGGGTTGAAGTTCAGGTGTCTGCGAAGGGTTGTGTTAAGGTGCATGAGTTTCAGTGAGACTCAACCCACTTAAAACATGCCAGTGACTGGATGATCAGGCCAGTGGCTTCTCCGTACCTCAGTTTCCCCCTCTATAATAAAGATGCTGATGCTTACCAAGCAGCATGCAGTGAGGATACCTTGATGGCAAATAGGACAGAGATCATTATATTCCAGCAGAAATTACTGCAAAGTCAAGAGGGGACTCATTCTGAAAGGTGCTGAGGTTTGACATGGCTGTAGAGCAGACTGTCTGCTGCAGTCACTGCTCATAACCTGGTGCACGTGTGGGAGATGAGGGAAGGGCAAGCCAACAAGAGCCAACGAAGGCACGATTCAGCCTACAGTTGGCCTCAGAGATGATTTGGCAGCTTGATGGTGGTGGGAAAAAAATGGGTATTGCAAAATGAAAGGAGCAGAGTTTGATCAATCACCGTGGCTTTCCTCTCTATGCCTATGCAAATTTAATTGAGGAAGACTGCCTAAAATATGCCATTCAATTAAATGAGTTTTGAAAGAGCACAAAGTGAACTTCAGTTCCATCAGAGAAAGCCACCTGCATTATGCCACAAGGCTTAGAGCCACCTGTTTGATTGAACACCGTGTAACAACCTTTATGGGGCTGCAGCTTTCATATCAATTAGTTGAAAGCACAGCTTTCCAGCAGAGTTATAAAGTTCTGGAAAATGAGATTCAACCTTCTGCTGAAATCCTTTCCCTCACCACCAAGCTCTGCGTCACTTACCTCGTGGAGATCTTTTCATAGTCTGCTCACATCCCAGCAGGTATGAATTTGGACAGCTGGAAGAATTGCACTGGCTGACACTGCCCCTGGCATTCTGAAAGTCAGGAATTCCAGTAAAACTTTCCAAAAAATGCCTGATTTTGCTAACCACTGGCAACTTCTGCTTTCAGATCTGGCAGTGAATGAGACTTTTGGCTACAACTGCAAAATTAGACCATGTCTTTGCTTGGCAGCTCACCTGGTAATTATGTTGTGTAAATGGAAGTTGGCTTGCAAAGAGTGGAGGGTACAGTTCTAGTGCTTCAGCAGCTTCAGCTCAACTCCATCACTTGCAGATTGGAACTGTGCAGAGGGAGATCGTATTTAAGCCCAGATCCAAAAGATCATCCCAGTGCCCCATACCAAGTTTATGGCTATTCCTGGCCTTGTGAGCAGGATTATCACCCGCACTAGTTGTCCTCTATCAACCCAACTGGTAGCTTTGAGTTCAGATATTTACCCTCCATGCAGAAAGAGCTGAGCTCAAGGCACAGCCCATGGCAGTCCTGATGTCCCTGTTTGGATGAATGAAGCTCTCATGGTTTTTTTAAAGCCCCCACTGAATATGGGGCTTGCCTGCCAGGGAGCACTAGGCCATGGCCTAAACCTGTTGCAAAAACATATTTTATATAAAGAACAGAAATTTAGATTCCAGCAAGTTCATACTTATGTGAAAGTTATTTCCCATCCAAGCCAGTGGGACCCATTTCTCCTGTATGTCCTCTTCACCCACTAGTGTTTTTTTCCAATCCATGCATGAGTTTTTAATGGGTGTCATCCTGGGTTTGCTGTTCTTCAGCTTCTCATGGCCTGCTAAGGTCCACCCATCTATTGCAGGGTTGGAAAAGTCAGGGATATACCCAGCAACATTTCTTCCTCCTTTCCACTGCTATCACTGGAATACAACTGTGTTGCCAAGGACTTGATGCTAATGGCCTGAGCTTGCCTCATGTGGACTCTCAGGGCATGAATAACATGATGGAAAGGGAAATGGGGTGAATAAATGTGAGATCAGGCTGTGTCAGCTGCTTCTCAGTTTGCTGTCCAGTTAGCCAAGGATTCTAGTCCTCACCCAGGGCTTTAGCAGGAGGAAGGGGAGGACCAATGCCAGCTTGATTTTTTTTTTTTGCTGCCTACTCAGAAGCATTCACTTTTTTTCTGATAGCCAACATCCAGAGCAAAAGGCCAAGAGGAGAAGCTCAGCCTTCATTTCATCAGTTCAACAAGTTTCTGTAGGAATCCATAATGGAGAGACTGCTCCGAATGTGTATTTCTGTGTCATATCATCACTGAAAATAGATAAAATCATTTCAACCTGGAATCCCTTGATGCTTAAAAGTAAGTAGTGGGCAAGCACTGACAGCAGGCCTATTTAATGTATAGGGATGGGGAATCTGCCCATTGATGAAGACTAAACCACCTCATCTCTCTTCCAGGTTAGTTTGGGCAACAGGACTCAGCTCTGGCTGTTGTCACAGGTGACCGTTGCTGGCCACTGGCACTGTGCTTCTTGCATGTGAATGTCAGTTCAGCCTGGACTTAATGCAGTGGCTGTGGTTCATTAGCAAAGCTCCTTCTCTCTTCCTTATTCAGCAACGTTAATGTCTGTGGAAGGGAAGAACAAAATGATCCAAATTCATTTCAGTTCCATGAGAAACATGGGCAAACAGCAATGTTCGCCAAATAGGAAAGAGAGAAAATTACAAGATAAAAAAAAATTAATTTCCAGCTGCTAAGAGGACTTTACCAATAACAATATAAAAGATAGTTGAGTGCTCTGCTTAAATGAAAAAAATTATCACTTTGCAAGCATGCAAATAGCTTTCCATATCTTCTATCCTGCCTGTGTCGTTTAATTATTTTTTTCTTCCACTTTTCACTTGTTTGACTCCACTGACGAGGATGCTGGAAGCTATTGACATTTCTCCTTAGTGCAAATGCAGGAGATAACCAGAAGTAGTCACCTCCTTTGGAGGGGACAATTCTGGCCTGTCTCCCCTGGAAGTGAGTTATGTCAATGCAACATTCACATGGCTCAGATGAGCACATCTAGCCCAGAAAGATGAAAATTCACAGTAGATGTACATTCGTAACAGTTAAATTGCATGAAGCTAAGGAGTTGTGATCCATCCTCAAAGTGAACATGGACCCAGTGCGAGCATGGGCCAGGCTGGAGAGGGAAGAGAGGCTCTTCTATGGTGTCAATCAACATAGCTGTGACCACTGACTGCTTCACAGGTAGCAGGATCTGGTCTCTCCATGTTATTTTGAGTTTCTCAAGCCAAATTCCCTAATGGATATATCCTTCGGATGAAAGAACAGTGTGGTAGGCAGCTAAACCAATGGAGCTCCATGTCCTACAGACAGATCTCCATCTGTACCTGTATCCTCTGCAGGTTCTCTGATGTCCATGCAAAGCAACCTGTCTTTCTGGGGAAGAATAACTGGATCTTTTCTCTCTGTTCTGCCTCCTCAGTTGCAGAAAATTTCTTTTTCTGGTCTTCCCTACTGTGGCATTACATGTGGTTGGAATTGGGTATGACAGTCAACAGCTATTGAGGATGGAGGAGACCAACAGGCACATGCATGGAGATGGTGCAGAGAGAGGGTGTGATTAGATAAACCTCCCTTTCTCAGGGTACAGGCTGTAAACCCCATGTGCAGTCTGTAAGGTTGCAAAGTCAAACTCTCTGGAGCTGGGAAACAGCAGAATCAAGCAGCCTGCTCAACCACAACTGGGGCTTTTGTGCACTTGGAATGTGGTGCATCCTTTCATTACCTGATCACCTATCATCTGGGGTTATTTTAATCCAGTGAATTGCTCCAGGCCACATTAACATGTGCTGTTCAAACCACACACGCTGAATTCAACATTAATTTCCTTGTGAGTGCCTCTGTAATGCTTCAGCATCTGATCAATATAAACACGTTTATCTTTGCAGCGCTCCTGAGATACCACCAGCTGGAGAACTGAGGCACAGTGAGATCGAGGCCAAAATGATCAAACGTACTTGCTAATTTTGGGTGCTCAATCTGCTCATCTGGGGATCTGATCTGCCAGAGTGCTCATCATTTCACCACCCTTTGTGGGCCTGAAGCACAACTCCTGTTGACTTGTTCCTGTCTCCCAGTGCAAATCCAGCCTGAGTGTCCTACACGGGGCAGCAGGAATGGGAAGGAGACCCTTACGTGCAGCTCCTTGATTTGTAACTGCTAGGAGCTGACACAGCCTGTGAAAACAGACTGCTAACTTCGGACAGTGCAGTTAAAAGAAAGGAGCTGAAAAGTAAGATCACTGAGAAGAATTATCTCTGTTCTCCCTCAAACCAGGATAGGATCCCAAGTCCAGACCTCCACCTTCACAGCAACTGGAATGAGAGAGGAGATGTACGAGAAGGGTTTGTGTTAGCCATGCAGCATCTTAAAGTTATGAGACTTGTTTGGCCAGTGATTTCATACTGGGTGCTTGGCAGCATGGAAACACCCAGATTTGGGACTCCAGAGTTCACCACCAGGAGCTAAATTGGGTGTGTCGTTTTGCTTTCTGTATCTTTTGCCACTCGGAGCATCCTTTGTCCTTCTTCCCTCTGTCCTGTTGATCTCTCATCTATTCCCTGCTCTCCTGTTCATCTCTCATCTATTCCCTGCTCTCCTGTATGTCTCATGACAGCTCTCCCATTGCTTCCACCCATCTTCGCCACCACGTTACTCCTTTCTCTTCTGCTTTAGCCATGGTAGGGTTTTTTTCTCCCACTGCACTTTTATATGACTGTAATTTACCACCCCGAGTTTAAAGATTTATTGCAATGCGCACATGGCACAGCAGACTCTTAAGTGATGTGTTCAGCCTGGTTATTTTTCTTTAAATTCCATTTTTTGCATAGTGAAACAAGCGACCTCAGCATAGTTAAGCCTTTTGTTTTCCATCTTCCTGTGTTTATTCAGATGAGAATAAAACTGGGGAAGAGAAGTCCTAACTTAGAGGTTGACTGGCATCCATGAATCTCACGAGTAGTATAAGCACCTGGGAGCTTAACCAAGCACCAGATGGTCTTCAGGCAACTAATTGCAGGCTGAGGATTTGTGTCTGTATCAGCACTTGCTTATTCCACTTCCCAGACATGGTTAAAAACCCTGCGGCAGTTTAAACTCCCTCCTCCCTGTGAGAAAAGCAGCACAGGCAGCAGCAGCAGCAATCTCTTCTCCCTTGCCTTTGTATGGTTTTGGACTGTGCTTTAGCTGTGGAAGATGAGGAAGGGCCTTGGGTCCTCTTAAAGAGCTTAAACTGATCTAAGGCTTTAATGTGCTTAAGGGTGGTGTAAGGACATTGATTATATTTAACCCTAAAAAGAATACAAACCACCATGTACTTAAGACCTGCGGAAGTATCTTGTTTGGTATGGATTTTTTTTTTTTTTTTTTTCACATGCATCATTTTGATGTAGAGACCAAAGTCCCCTAAAGTCACTGGAAAGTCTTTAATTCACTGAAAGGAGCATTGCTGTTGGCATCAGCTGCAGAAGGTTTGGCCTGCTGTTGTGCTCAGCATCCTTAGAGCTGAGTTTATAATTATCTGTAATGAACTTGTGGTGTTGAAAGGAACCATTAAAACCCAACCATAAGCACTAGTTTCACCTAGGGTGAAAATCCAAAACCTGTGGTCCCCTATCAAAGTTCACCTTGCAAACTGTGGTTCTTTTCAATTGCTACCGAAAGAAAGAAATAGCAGGAAACTTTTTTTTTTTTTTAATAAGCAATTTTCTCATATAAGTCAGCATTTAGAGGTCTCATTTAAACTACTCAATTTTCTATCTCTTTTTGAAATAAGCAATTATTGTCATAAGTTAATTTTCTCATGACTCAGCATAATACCCAAGAGGATTTCCTCTGAGTTTCCAAATGTGCCCCTTGGGTCAAAGACTGGAGCTACAACATTCCCATCCTTGGGAATGTCAAGAAATGCTGTGAATACACACCAGAAATGTGAGGTTGGAAGAACTGTTTATCATGCTAGTCAGACCTACCATCTAAAAACATTAAGACAGTAACCTGTGCTGCCAGATTTGAAGATGCCTTGCCCTAGGATTTTATATGATCTTAGGCTTATCCTAGAGGCTATGAAGTATCTGAGATGTCGTTTGCTTTCAATGTCTTGCCAAGGTCTGCTGTCACACATGACAGTGTTGCTATCAGCACCAAATCGCCTTGCTCGTCCCGTACTGTAGTTTGCATGTGTATGTACCTCTGTGTGTGAAACTAATAATCCACCTCTCACCAGGGCTAGCCCAAATTTTTTGGATGCTGTCTTAAGCAGAAAAGCCACTAACTGAGGTTGCTACGTGATAGCAAAGGCAGCAGAGAACAGCTGTGTGTTTGAGTGTTGTTTGCTTTACATTGAAGCTGCTCTGGCTCAGATGCTGGAAGTTAGTGCCTGGCAAACTACAGCTTGCACGTGGAGTTTTAACCCTAAGCATGGACACAGGCATGTGGGTGCTTGTCTGTCGTGCTTGGATCTGGGCAGCTGAGCCACAGGCGCATTTCTGATGTTCTTGCAGAAAAGCATCAATAGTGCTGATTTGTAATTCAAAAGGAAAATTATATTGTATGACTCAGAGGCAACGTTGGGAAAGAGATCCAATATTATAGTATTTAAGCAGAACAAAACCAGGTTGCAAGTGAATGAGCTTGGAAAGCAGACGTGACTCCTTTATTTATGCTCATTATACTGTAGTTTGCACAGTGCCCATATTAAGGGAGTGTGGCTGAGTGTGGCTGTACCATGTGAGCAAACCCAACATCATTTGGAAGGACTGAAGTGGTAAAAATATAGTTTTAAATATTACTCAAAAATATCACATTATTCTGAAAAAAAAAAATATCCTGTGTAGAAGTTGATTTTTAGCTTCTCCCTTAGATTTCCAGTATATCCATAGGAGGCTTGATGAAAAAGTTGGAACGTGTGCATCTCTGATATAAGGGTTTGGGGTGTTGCTGCATGGAGCGACTGGGTGTGCATGCAGCATGTGCAGCCATTTCAAATGCACATCAGCCACGTCTGCTCCTTAGCCATATTCTGATCTAACCCTTGGCAGAGCTGCAGGGCATGCCCAGGTAAGGTGAGATTGCCACTGGGCAGCTACAACAAAGGCCCAAATTGATGCTTTATCAGCAGTCAGAATTCTAGCATTTCTGTGCCCTTCATTTTACCACTCCAGTGATGTTTTTGTAATCCAGTTGTAGGTAGTTAAACATTGAACAGCCACTCAGAGCCCCGTAGCTGAAGCATGCCCTGCTATATGTAGCCACTCCAGAGGCAACTTTTCACATAAGATTTTTATTTTTTAAAAAATACTTATTCTTCAGATAGCTACACTACCTCTGCAGGAGCTTGTCAGTCAAGCAAGATTACAGACTCCCTAAATTCAGCCTGACATGGCAGACTGTAATGACTCTGAAGGCGCTGTTACAGTCTATTGTGCCAGGGGCCCCTGCCTAATAGGAGCATCTCGTACATTTGTCATTAAAATTGCTCCAGAGATTTCTATATTACCAGTTACTTCAAATACGATTTATTTTATCACCATAAAAAAGCACATTCACGTGATGCTAAAGATGCAGGTTAAATAAGGAAATGAGAACTTAGATTTACAGGCTGACATGTACCTTTACCTTATGCAATTTTCATGCTGAGAAATTGCAGCACTGGCAAGGATTTGAACAATTATAAGTAGAATTGTTGCCCACTGAAAGCAGGGATGGAAAAGTGGGAGGATGGAAAAGTGGGCAGTGATGTCTGTGCAGTGAGATTTTAATGTGATGCTGTAGGGACCAACCATAAATAATAATGGTGGATGGTTTTGGTGTGCCATAGCTCCGAGATAAGTTATGGCACATGTCTTCTGCTTGGATGAAGCTCTTTAGCCTCCGTCATGCTGGAGGTCGGGACAGACGATCACTTTTGCCCTGTTGTGTGTAGAGAAGTGATTGTGCCCCTGTACTTGGTACTGGTGAGGCTGCAGCTTGAGCACTGGGTTCAGTTCTGGGTGCAACGGTATAAAAAAGTCATTAAGGTGCTGGAGTGAGTTCAGAGAAGGGCAACAAAGCTGGTGAGGGATCTGGAGAACAAGTCTTATGAGGAGCAGCTGAGTGACCTGGGGTTGTTTAGTCTGAGACGAGACCTTATTGCTCTCTGCAACTACTTGAAAGGATATTGTGGTGAGCTGGGTGTTGGTCTCTTCTCCCAGGAGACTAGTGATAGGACGAGAGGAAATGGGTTTAAGTTGTGCTGGGGAAGGTGTAGGTTGGATCTTTGGAAAATTTTTTTTACTGAGGGAGTGGTGAGGCCTTGGAACAGGCTGCCCAGGATGGTGGTGGAATCACCATCCCTGGAGATGTCTAAAAAATTTCTAGATGTGGTAGTTCAGGATATGGTTTAGTGTTCCTGGTAATTAGTAGATGGTTGGCCTTGATGATCTTGAAGGTTGTTTCCAACCTTAATGATTCTATGATTCTGGCATCAAACTCTCTCAATCTTCTCCTGAAGACAGGAGGTTATGTTTGATAGGCCCTTTCAGTAAACCCAAATCACAGCGTGGCATTTCTGATACCAAGTGATTTACATGTGAAAAAGAGAGAAGAAATCATGGTGGTGCAGGCTAAAAGGAAACTTGGATTGGGTAGTCAGCTGCATCTTTTTAGGTCAGTCACCTCTTTAATTTCTCAGGTATGGAGTGGTACACAGTGGTATGGAGACCCTGCTGGGGAACTCCTGGTGACATCAGCCCGGTTTGGGCTTCCAGTGTGCCTGGACAGCCACCAGAGCAGCAGATTAGAGGGGTGCAGTCATCAGTTACAGGAGCTGGCACATAAAAAGCTGAGTGGCTCTGCCCAGCAGAGGGTAGCATTGCCCGAGCACCCCAGCCTGTCTTCCCCATTTACCTTCCTGTGCCTCTGAACTCCCATCTCTGCCACATCCCCTTTTAGCTGGGAGGCACAGCTCTCAATCCAGACCCAGGGAAAGCCTCACAGGTTGATACTTCGTAAATTTGACTCATGAGCAATCTGGAAAATCGTCTTCAAAAGTAGAATTTTAAGGAATGTGTTAAAGAACACAATGCGTGTTAAACAGTTACATGCATACAATCACATCTGCTTTTAAGTAAATGTTATTTATCTGCTTGTATCAGGATTTATTTCCAGATACCTAACTTGATAAACAGGTCTGGACTTTCATAAATTTAGTCCCAATACTTACTAACTATTAATATGAGAAATTTGTAGAGCAAGGAGCAGAGCACAGGAGAAGA
>JANHFX010023095.1:10527-26612 GCA_027560015.1 Chloroceryle amazona | reverse complement strand
AGGAGCAGCGGCCGAGCCCCAAGCAGCTCCCTGCCCCTGGAGCCGGGACGCGCACTGCCCCGGACTCGGAAACCATTTGACTGAGAATTACAAGTAACCCTACCAAAATATGTGGCGAGCTTGTTTGTTCCGAAGAGCTGATGGTATAAAAATGCCTTTCACAACACTTGAAGAAAGCCCAGGGTTGTGCTCCATTGAAATGCAGATGGAGAGAGACTCTTTTTCTGCGAAGTGGGAGTGGAGGGAAAGAGAAACAAACTAAATTTTCTAAACTCGATGTTTAAGATACTAAAGGTCCCTTTTTGGTACTTTGAAGTCCTGCACTGACAGGTTGTGCTTATAGGAAACAGAGCTCTCGGCCTTCTTACGGAATACAGTGACTTTCCGCAAATCTTTGGGTCTGGGGGTTTGTCTGCATGAATTTTCTGGTACATCAGAGGTAGAAGTTCATGTGGCAGTCAGTTTTGTAACACTTCAGCTCTTAAGATTTCTGTATAACTGTTGCTAGTCTAACTTGTATGCTTTAAATTTGTAAGCCTGTTTCAAAGGATTGGAACATGGACTTGAATTCATTTTTTATTTCTAATCTATTTTCTGCCTTTATCAGGATTGAGTTGCTAATCTATGACACTTTGATCAGCTCTAGATGTGGAAGTTGCCGGGGTTCTGGCGGCTGCTCTGTTTGTACACAGCTTTAAGAATTTTTTGCCTTTTTTAAGATGATGATTCTGGAACAAACCTGTCCCTGAAGTGATTAAGAGTGTAGCTTGAATAAAAGCACCCTCATGTGTTAGGACTAAGCATGACCAGAGGAATAAAGTAAAACACTCTACCTGCAGGGCGGAATTAGGGAAAGACTCATTTTTGGGAGTTCAGCATGGAGGATTGAGTTTCACGTTCCTGTCGGACAGAGTTTTGTCTTGCAGGCTGAAAGACCTGGGCTCTGCTCCTTACACCAATGCATTAGCAAACCCACAGCACTCGCAAGAGCCGAGCTGTCTGCAGCCATAGTAGAACTTATCACAAACGGAGTCTGTTGGATACAAAGGAAGATAGAATACACTTGTAATAGCAACAGATATTCCACAGTGTGCAAGAGGAGATTTTTCTGGGGAACAATAGATACAAATAGCAGCCTGGAATGACCTGATATTAGTTGGGAGTTGTTGGGGGGGAAGCGTGGGATGGGGGTGTCCCCTTTTCTTTTTTGTTTTTGTACATTAGCTTCCAGGAACGACTGTATATTAAACAAAGGATAAACTTGCATAAGGATATTTATGTCTCTCTGGGTAAAACCCATACTAAGACATGAAAGGTAAAAGCTGCATTAATTACTCAACAGGGATTCAAAGCTCAGCAGTTTACTAGGATTGAAGGATTTATTGAAAAACAGTGGTTCTCATGTGTAACTCCAGGCAATAAACCTATTTAATTAAAGGCTTAATTTTCTAGTTGACATGTTTGCTACTGTTCCAATAAAAAGCTTCATCTGTAGCCAGTTTTTGTAACTATACAAATAATAACAGAATCTCTCATCTTTGTTCATTTTTAAACTGTTTAATGTTATTATGGTGGTTATATTATAAATATTTAAAGGGCTTTTGTGTCTTTAGGAATCAAAAACTTTAAATGGTCCACATTCCAAATTATTTAAATGCAGGCAGTGTGTCTTTATTCATTTTTGCAAACAAAAGAATATTCTTGTTTTTATCTAGAGGTTTGCACTGATAACGGTGTTCTGGACTGAGCAGCAATGTTGTAACAATTTTGCCTCTAGGTGTGTGCACTCACAGCTCTCTTACAGAAGTATCATTAATTCAGGTTTATGCAAAATTAGACTTTTTTTTTTTTTAGACTCTTCACCTCAATGCTTGCTGCTTAGAAATTTAATCATGGTGTATTAGCAAGCAGCAGATGAGAAAGTACTGCGAGAGATGGTGAGAATAGTTAGATGCCCGGATTGTTTTTGTACAGTAAGATTTTGTAGTGGGACTAAACTAAATTATTTAGCTAAGAAAGGAGGAAGACGAGAGACAACTATTAAAGTATTTTGATATTAAATCCCGTTCTTAATCCCATTTCAGCAAACAAGAAGTGAGATGGTGTTACTTATGTGTTTTATAAATGGGGGGGGCTGCAATACAGGAGTGTGGGGCAGTATACACGCCTTTCACATGTGGTGTGGGTTTAAAGCTGTCTGAGGCAAACCGCATCTTACACCCCTCAGGTATCAGTCCAGGAGAATAATCTGTAGTGTTCTGTGTGAAAACAATGAAAAAAGTTTTTGTTAGGTTGCTATGTTTTTCCAAACAGGTGTTGGTCACTGCTTGAACCACAGCTTAATCTGGAATGGTGTAATCAAGTGCTTTAGTGTAACAGCATCTTTCAACTAAATCTTTTGTTACTGAGTTAGAACTTTAACTTGGGTCTCTAATCCAGCAAATGCTTTTAAGTCTTTTAAACTTCTATTTTTGGACTATTTCTCTGAATCACATCTTTAACAGAAGTCCTTGCTTTGCTTTGCTTTAGGTTGGGACTCATCGGGAAGAAAGCGTCAGCCTCAACAGCAACCATTCGGTTCTTCCCAGTACAGTTTCTGCTCAGAGCACAGACCTAAACCATAAAACACAAGAAAGCTATAGAGGTAACTTCCCAGCAGTATTAAATGCTGAACAGGGCCTGCAAAAATCCAGAGCCAGTGAGGCTGTAGATCTTTGCAAACTTGAATCAGCACCGGTAATAGGGACACAGATAATGCTGTGAAAGAAAAATTAACTATAAATCCTCTACTGTTAGGAATTCCTGAAAGGGTTTTGAGGGCATCCCTGTGTCAGACGTGTCCCAGAACAGTTTCAGCAGAAGACTGCATTAACAGCCACATCTTCCAGCTTAAGGAACCATTTGCAGCACTGCAGCCATGTCCAAATCAGTTGGGAGGGTTGCAGAGTGAGCTACGGCCAGGCTTCAGTGTTGCTAGTCAAAGGAACTCATCCCATATAGGTGTTTACAGTCCCTCAGTTTTTAGCCTAAAGTAGTAAGCTGTAGAAAACAAGTCAGCCTACTGGTTGGCGTGCTTGCACCATTTCGGGATGTGTTTGTTGCACGTTTGGCCTAAGCCCAAGCCTTGTCAGGCAGCTCTGCCCTTACATTTGCAGCCCAGACACGAGGTGCAAATTCTCTTTACTTTGATGAGTGTCCTTTTGTCTTTTGTTGTGTTTTTCTTAGATTAAGCTAATAATTCTTACTGATAGAGCTGCTCTATGAATTACGGTCCCTATACAACCTGGGACACATGTCCAGGTACAGCAGTGTTAACAGGATTTCTCTTGTTTCTGTTGCCAGAGTGTAGTTCTTCCTGTTATCTCCCCAGACTGCTGCTTGGCTGTGGCCTCCCATTGACAATATCAGCTTGAGAGTCTCGAAAATATTTCACTCCTGTGGTACTCATACTGATCTCTGGTTGCTTGCAGCATTGTCAGGTGGCTTACAGAGCCAGTCTGTGGCTATAGGTCCAACAGAAATCAAGTCTGAACATAAGGAGAAGGATGAAAATATACATGAACCTCCCTCATCGGATGACATGAAATCAGACGATGAGTCCTCCCAGAAGGATATCAAGGTCTCGTCTAGAGGCCGAACAAGGTGGGTTGCTGACATGACCTAGTGAATCTGTGCTTTGTTAACATGTTGTCTTTAAGATGGATAAATTTATTTCAAGGCTTTTACATTACGTCAGTGCATATGGTAATAGGCAACTGAAATAAATACTCTTATTTAAATAGACACAAATGCTGTAGAGTAGCTTCAGGGGAAATTACCTGAAGAGTACGCATCCCTTATGTTAGTGCCTTGCCTTGTGGCTGCCTGTACCAGTAGTAGAACATTCAGAGGGCACTGCCCAGTGTAGAGGATGGGAGAGTGTTAGAAATTTGTGATGCTTTGTGCCTGGGCCAGGGCTGCATTTCTCTGTGTGAGCCAGCAGTGATGGAGAGCAGCAGCCTGATAACATAAACTGGGGCAAAACTGATAAGTGAAGATCCTTTTTAAACACTTTGTCCCCTCCCAGGACACAACCAAAAAGCCCAGAGAGCTGACACCAGGTAAAACGCTGCTGGATCTGCCTGACAGGCCTGACACAAACGCTGAAACTTGACCAAAAAGTTAACAACCAGAATTTTGCGACCACGGGCAGTGGAGAGTAGTAGTAATCTCTTTGAGTAGAGCAGAGGTTTTGCACAGCTTCAGACTGAATTGGACAGTCCCATATTGAAAAGAAAGGCTATACAACAAAATAATCATTGGAAGTATAACTATTTACCTCTGCCCTGGGCATTAGGTTTAAAAAATAGTTCTAAAATTGGCCAGTAAGGTCTTTAACAAAACACAACTTTAATAAGCATATTGAATTGAAAATTATTTGACTGCTTTTTTATATAAGCTGTTATATTGGAAACTAGCAAAAACTATTTGTTGAAAACGATTTATTCTTCACCTGACGAGATGGCTGAGTTACCGCAAACGCTTGAACATTCCTCAGTAGCTGAGAGCTGTGCTCGTCTGGGTGCATCTTTTGCCTTGCCACTGGTTTTCCTAGAGATGTTTGCCATCTGTAGGCAGTGTTCTGGGGATATTTTTCAGGCAAAAACCATTTAACATTTATGTTCAGGAAAAGGCAGGAATGGCAAGAATTACCTTAATAGCAATATAGATATGTATATATTATAGACATAGTTTATGTGTATACTTAAGCATTGATACCTAACATCTTCCTTAGTTAGCTAAATATACTTTAATATGAAATAAAGTGGGAAGAAGTTTAATTTCATCAGCTGATGATTTTGAATCAGCAGCAGGATCACTGTTTGAAATGCCAGTGATAGTTCAATATATTTTTATTTATACTTTTCTCACAGCAGTACTAATGAAGATGAGGATTTAAACCCAGAGCAGAAAATAGAAAGAGAAAAGGAGAGGAGAATGGCAAACAACGCTAGAGAACGTTTGCGTGTACGAGATATTAACGAGGCATTTAAAGAACTTGGCCGTATGTGTCAGCTTCACCTGAAGAGTGAAAAACCACAGACGAAACTGCTTATTCTTCACCAGGCTGTGGCAGTCATCCTCAGTCTAGAGCAGCAAGTGAGAGGTCAGTAGCCCATCATTGTGCCGTGGCAGTTTGTGCGGTAGCTTTATTCACAGAACAGTGTGGGTCTCTTAAAATCTGCACAACTAGATGCACAAGTTACTAAAAGTATTTTTGCCATTCTGTAACGATGCTGAAGGGCTTTATGAAAAGCAAAGAATTACATGGAAAAAAAAATTATGAGGGGGAAAGTGGATATGAGGGTTGTACTTGGAGCTTTTTCTTCCCTGAGTAATTAGCCTTCAAAATATCTTCTGTGTTTTGAAGAGCAGTTGATTAACTGAAATATTGACACATCTTGCCTTAAATTGTGACAAGCACTTATTTAGCAGTACAAAAGTTTTAGCAAGAATAAGAGATCAGTTTTAAGATGAACCCCACATAATTGAAATACTAAAATGCAGTGAATTTATCTGCATTTACTTAAGCTTTTGCATTAAATATATATACTGGGGAGGAGGGAGGAAATCTACTTCTACTTAATTGAATTTGGGCTGGTTTTGCATGTATTTTTCTCTCTGATTTCTTTAACATTTTATAGGAAAGAAATAGTAGGCCTATTGGTAGGTGCAGAAGGAAGAATTCTTTGTGTGCCTCACTCCTTTAAGGGAGGACAGCTCTAGGAATTGTGTTCTTCAACTGTTCCATTCTCGTGTGATGGTGAAGCTACAGCTGACTTCTAATCTCCCTTCAAACTTGTGTCAAAGGCCTGCTGAAGTTCTGAGAGACCTTGCTTTAACTTTTCCGTCAGCCCCAAATTCATCAGGCAGTTGGAATAGATGGCTGTTGGAGATCCTTTCCAACTGAAACAGTCTAGCCTATTGTGTTCGCAGGGTCGTATTTGCTTAACACACCACATCATTGAATCTGTGATGTCATTGTTTTATTTTTGTGTTTGTTTTTCCTTCAGTTTTCTAACTCATTGTTCGCATTTTGCACAGAGGGTCAAAGCAATTGTTAAAAGTGTATTGTGAGATGCTGTGTTTTCAGGCAGAGTTTTACTGACCTACTTCTTAATAAAGGAACACACTGTCTCCAGTCAGAGTTCTTCCAAGGCAAATAGTGCAACTAGTTCCTCTGCAGATGAGGTACAGCTAGCTCCAGGACAAAGCCCTGTTTTAGCATCTCTGAGAATTTGATCCTTGGAGTTGTTTAGGTCTGAAAATGTTTGCCATAATCTGGAAGATGTTTGAATATTATGAAAAAGTCAAACTAACATTGATCAAACATGTTTTTTAATGTTTAAAAAACATGAAGTCCATCTCCCTGCTCTCACAGGTTCTGTAATCCGCAGAAAGCTCTGTGTGAAAATTAATAAAATCATTTTTGCCTTTGTCAGAGGTTTCTTATGAACCTTATGTCTCTGGAGGAAATCTTTCTAAATGCATTTACAGTTAAATGGGACCTACTCTACAGGCAGTGTAAACTGAGAGCTTTTCCTTCCTCGCATTTACATCTCACCTTTTACTCTGTGCATTTGAGGAAGCCTATCACAAGCACATGGCGCCTCTTGTGAGAGAGGCTGGGTTCCCTGATTTATCTCACCCATCTTTCTTTGCACCTGTTTCTGAAAGTGAGTGACTGGAGCTTTGTGTGGCACCCAGAGGAGCTTTCACCACTGCGTTACATAATTGCATAAACAATTTCCTCTCTTTGCTGGTAATGAAGCTTCTCATTTTGTGATTGGTGCTATTCAAAATGAAACATTCCAGATTTTAAACTCTTATCTGTAGGCTAGCACTTTTATCTTCATTTCCTAAATCACTGTAAATTAACTTCCTTTCAAAGTTTCACATAATTAAATCTTCTTGAAGGCTTCGAGGCAAGCTACATTTAAACAAAGAAAAACGTGATTAAGAAAAGTTAGCAGTTTGTTGGTTTGGGTGATTGTTGTCCCATCCATCCCCCGCCCCCCACATCCTCCCCTGTCCCCTGACTCTTTGGGAGTGCTCATCCTTAGGAAATGCAGTAGGAAGCTGTTGAGTTGTGAAAAAGCAAAATTAGCAAGTCTGTCTAAAATTGCCTCTGTCAGATTAGCTAGACTGTACCCCTTGTAAAATGCGCAACGGGCAGCAAACTGCAGTTCCTAGGGGAGTGCCTGTGCAGTGCCGGGGAAGGGCTTGTGCACTCTGTTCAGTTTCACCTGTCTCCATACAGTTGAACTTGTATCTGTGATCTTAAACCGCAAAACAGAATTCACTGACAGCTAGAAAAATACCTCAAAACGATTGTCAGGTTGATTAAATTCAACATGCGTTGGTAGAATATATTACACACTTTTTGTGCGACCTTTTGGCCATTGCAGTTTCCATCTTTCATATTTTGATTAATGAAAAACTATTTTGGAGAACAGAAAACTTGACCTAGAAACTGTCACTCTTTGAAAACTAGATCCAAATCTACATCTATCGAAGCTCATTGGGGAAATGGAAACATACTGATGGAAATATTTTGATAGCTGGTCCACGACTGGCTATTACGAAGTACTGGATTTAATGGGAGAGGAAACACGGTTTGAAAAATAAAATAAATCTGTGTGCGACTGTCACCATATCACCTCGATTTAGTGCAGTGGGACTTCACAGACTTGAGGGTTTGAAGAGAACCATCCACTTAATACGTTCCTTCTCCCCTGTTTTAACAACTGGCTAATACTTAAGGTGAAGAAAGAATCAGTAACATTACTAAAACCAGTGTGGTGTCAGGTTGGTATGACTTCAGCTTAACAATAAACCACAGAAATATCTGGTTTATTACAGACAGTTCTCATGCACTTCAGCACCTTAGGGTGATAAGGGAGGCACTTTTTATAAGGTCTTTTTGAGGGCGCATGTAGGCATCTAGTAAAGTTTGCTTCTGTTTGTTTGTTTGTTTGACATACCAGTTGGGAGATGCCTGGTAGGATTTTCTGTAGTGCTTGTCTGCAGCTTTTAGACACCTGCTTTTTAACACAGAGACAAAAGTAGTTAGAAGAGGAAAGCTGCATGGCTGTTTTCTTCTACAGTGGTTAATGTATTGGTGTTCCCCTGGGTATCAGCATATCGGGTGTTAAGAAACATTTTTTTCTGTTACAGAACGAAACCTAAACCCTAAAGCAGCCTGCCTTAAGAGAAGGGAAGAAGAAAAAGTTTCTGCCGTATCGGCAGAGCCGCCAACACCACACCCAGGAAGCCACCCTGGCCTGAGTGAAACTACCAACCCTATGGGTCATATGTGAACACCAGCCAGGTACGTCTCTTGTCTAGAGGGGAATGGCTCTTGTTGCTTTTTATTGGCTAAGATTAGGGAGATTTAGATGGTTTATTCTTTGTTACTGGTCTGCCATTAGCACCAAACTTCTTTATGCTGCTAAGTAGTTTCATATCTTTGAGCATAAGCAAAAGCATGCAGCTTTGTTTAGTTTTATAACAAAACAAGCCTCAAGAAATCGTCGTTAAAATCTCTTCATTTCCTTGCGTTGTTGCCAATGGCTACATCTCTTGGCTCAGGTGGCCTTCATGGCACGACATCAGAGGAATAGTTCACAGCTTGCTAGATAAGCCAAGCATAATAGAGATGAATTACACATCTTTAAGTGTAGACGTCTGAATACCATGTTAGTTCATTTAAAAATCCATGTATTGTTTCCCAGTGCTAATACAAACACTTGGAGAGACTTATCTCTGAGAGATTTGCTGTCTGGCTTAAGGCCAGCCACTCTAACGCACATCATTTGCCCAACAGAGATCCCTAACTATCTGAAGTCACAATCTCTATTAGTGAAGATAGTTAAGATTTTAAAGGTAACATTTTCAGCTTTGCAAATAAATCCGTGTTTCCAGAAGCCTTGTGCAGTCCAATACACAGTAGTTCATGGAAAACATGCTGATGGGGAGGCTTTAAAAGAGTAGGTCTTTTAGTTATGTTTGTGTGTTGGTTGGGTTTTTTAAATAATAGGGGGAAACTTGATTTTGAAAAGAAAAAAAATCTTGAGTATTCCATGTGTTTTAGAACAGTAGAATTGTTGCCACTTTCAAAAAGAGTAAGATATTGGGTTTGGTGCTCTTATTTTAATCTGTAACTGTAGTAAATTGTCTGGTGGTTTGTTGGTGTGTGTGTATAGACTGTTTTGCTTCTTTTTTAGCTGAAGGTAAAGGCGTGCATCTCGCCAGAACATGTCCCATGGAAGTTTATTATTCCCTGGTGTTCCTTAGAAAGCAGCAAAACAGCCTGTAAACCAAGCCATATTTGAGTCTGTATTTTTTCCTCATCCCTTATAGGCAGCTACTTTCTCCATAAATTAAATGGGTTTTCTTTTTATGAAAACAAGCTGCTTTGAATTTCTTGTAATTTGTTTTATTTCATACCAGAGCAGTGGGCCACTTCCAAATTGTCAGATAATTCTGGATTTACAGCAGGCTTTATTCTTGCCATATTAATACAATGAACCAAGAGTTTATTATACCTTTGTTGTTTTTTTTTTAATAGCAGTAACTTTGTAAGATGACTAAAGTGTGATGTAGACAAGAGAAGTCCGTCCAGGCTCATGAGGTATATGGCAATGTGTATCTTCAACAGCAGTGGTTAAATTAGGTACCATCACCTGCTTATTTTAGAGAACAGAGTCAACCACAAATCAAAGGCCTGACATTTGCAGATTATGCTTCCTCCCGTACCCCTAGAGTCCAAATACAGTGCTCCTGGGAGTAAACTGTTCAATGTATCCTATGCAGTACAGAGTCTCTGGGAAGAAGGATTTCAAGGCCTCTGAATGGGATTTTCTTCAGCACTTAACTGACTGAAGATGTCATAAGATGCAGTTTAAATTAGTTCTCTCGTGTTGGAATTATGCTTCTTACTGATTCTTTTCCTAATACCCCTTCTCCCAAATTTCTTTGTAGAATTTCAGAATTATTGGTAGGATACACAGAAGGTGACCTTTCTTCACAAGGACACAGACAACTAACATTATATGAAGACACAAACCTGACAGGAGAAAACACTTGAAGCAAGAAACCCAAATGCAATCTTATGATCAAAGCTACTGGTCAACACCTGCATCAGGATTGAAGATACAAGATCTTCAGATAGGATTTCAGCCCATGAAATACTCTGAACATATCATTCTGTTGCAAGCAGTGTGTCGCTTCTGCACAATCAGAGACTGTTGTGATCTCTCCACTCATTGTGGAAGTTGCCTTGTGCCTAAACTGAATTGACAAATGCATTGTAACTACAAATTTTATTTATTGTTATGGAACTGTAAAGGTCTACATATAAAGGGAAAAGTTAACATATTAAAAGCTGATAAAATTTCAGCTGGATGCCAGCATTTACTAAAGCTGTTCACATTCAGAGAACAAAGCAGTGACAACCGTCGACCCGTAGCATTCCCAGCATACCTATTAGTGTCTTAAAAAAGGAAGGGAAAAGTCTTTCGTTGTCCTTTCCTCTCCTTTTGCCATATGACTAGTGTTTTCCACGCAATAGGAAACGATTCCTTGGTATAGCTTTTTTTATGTTCTTTTTGGTCTCTGGTAATCTGAACAGTTATGGTCATAGTTGTCCTTCCACATTGAGCTCCATGCCTCAAGCCAGTAAGAGGCCCGATGAAGGCTACGGACAGGAGCAATACTGTGACCATAACATTTCTTGGATTTAAATAGTGATTTTTATTTTCCCTCAGACTTTCCTCAAACTTTTTTTTTTTCTTCTTTTTTTTTTTTTTTCTTTTTTCTAATTATAAACAAAACCTTTTTAGGCTTCTAGGCTTCATAGTAAAGCTTGTAATGTGAAGTGTAAATTGGGTGGGGAGAATCTACTTTGTTAGAGTTGCTTTGTTTTCCAAGCAGTAAGTACTACATATAGTACATGTAAGGTGTTAGCTGTACGTAAGCACAAAATGCATTAAAATACAAAGGAGACTTTTTTTTCAGGCTGTAATTTTGGTGAATGGTAAAATCCTAAATTCACCGTGGCAGGTAGTGTGATGATATAGCCACCAGTAAGGTGGGCTGACTTACATAATGGAATATAAGAGCAATGGTCACCGATTTTTCCTTACTGTATACGTGAATTATCTTGTCATTTTTGTCTGGCTTGTCAGTAGAGGAAAAAAAACTATTGTGAATCAAATGCAAACAAATGACCCTCTCCCAAGCCATATTAGCATTAAACCTTTAAATGTTTCTCCACCAGAACAGTGTCCATAAGTATTCCTCTGTCACAGATGTGTTGACATGGATAAAACCCCTTTGAACTCCCATGGAAACTGTCTTCCACTGCAATGACCATGGGAGGAAATTTCCTAAGCCAAGGTTGTCTGAGCTGTTGTTTTTAGAGTGCATCTTTCATCACTGGCAATTGGGTCACATGCAAAGCAGGAACAAACCAATAATTTTTATTAAGTCGTTTAATTTGAAAGAACAAAGGATGGTTTGTTAAACTAATGAATTTAAGATCATGTTTTGGATGGTTCCTAACAAAACAGTTTGTGGAATTAGTGGACTCATTTCTATTACTTTAATTTGCATATATCATCAAATAACACCTGATTATATCTGTGGCCTTGTTCTTCATTTCAGTGTTTATCAGCTAAAAAATTTGTTGCTTATGACGTGTGAAAGTGATCACGTGCCACTGCCTGGCCTTTTTCCTTCTAAGCTTGTTGTCTTTTTGGCTATATTAGACTTTGCAGTATGCCCAGAAGCTTTCCTTCATAAAATAGAAAGAAAAAAACATTTGGCTTATTTTTCACTGTAGCTAGTCTTTTATACAATAATCTTGTAAGAAAATTTCTTGAATTCTAAATATTACTCTTTCTAGATTTTTGAAATCGAAAAAGTTTTCAGTAAAAAGTTTCTTACTTTATTTTACTATATTAGGTAGTAAAAATGTAGGGTTATTTACCATAACCTGTTCATTAATATCAGAAATTTACAATAGCATTGTAAGACCATAGTAGGGTTCTAGCATACCGTGTAGTACCTATGGAGTATTGTAAGAGCTAATTGTCCGAGATGAATTGCTTCTCATCTTGTTCTCCAGTTTCCATTGTTGGTTTATTGCAGATTTGTACCCTGTGTCAAATTTCAAAGTATTGCTGATAAACCTTTCCAACCAGCAGCAAGAAGTTCAAAAAAAATTTCTGTCAATGTAACAGAAAACACTATGTATATAACATTTATGTAGCAATAAATGTGCCATCTTTTTTTTTAACATCGTAAATCAGTGAGTTTTTTAAATTTCTCTCCTCATACAGGTAATGGTGCTTGAAAAATGCCAGCAAAACCAGCTTCTGCCCTTATCTGAATAAAACCTAACGTACATTCTCAAGATACACAGCATCCGCTGCAGGCTTGAGACCTGCTGTTGCTACTCTCTTGCAGCCAACGCAGAAATTCCCTAACACCTAACCTGCCTTTGCTGCTGCACAGAAAGGGCATTACACAGGCAAGTAGTAAACAGAGCAGAAGCTGAGCCCGTGGGCAGCCTCCTGCTGCATCTTGGTCCTTTATTTTGTCTGTCCTTACCATAGGTTTCTAAGACCTAAGCCCCTTTTGTGCATTGAAGTCAGTGCCGAGTTACTTCTGAACTGATTGATGCGCTCCTAGGTAGGTTTTATGGGGGGAAAAAAAAAAGGGTGAGGGCGGGGAGGGAAACCACAACTCTGTAGCTTAAGCTTGAAATTAAAATTTTCACATTTTCTACAATTTTTCTTCACTGAGTACAAACAAAAAATGGAAGTGTGTTGCCTCCAAGGCATACAGAGTCTGGTGAAATCTTCCTGCAATTCCTAGTCCACCACTGTTTAAGCCAAAAACTTCAAGTAACAATCAGGCCATGGAGAAGCTTGATTTTTAAAAAAAAACCTCTTCTCTAAATAAAATATGCCTGGGATACATACATATGTAGCTCAAGTTCTGCTGCAGAAGTGAATGTGATGTATGTCAGTGGGTATGGCTGTGTGCACTGCATAGTTCCCAACTCGATGCTGTTCTTGATAACCTTCGCCAATCTAAGGCTTGCGCTGAGGTCTAGCTTCCATTGTGAAAGACTTGGCAGCATGCACAGACAGGCAAGCTTTTCCAATGTGCCAGCACTTCTACCACAGGCAAATCTCCAGTGTGGTCTGCCCGAATAAAGGAGGCGAGATCAGCCATGTACGTATTGTCTTCTAGCACGTCTTCAGCAGCAGCGGTGGAAGAGGTGCCCCAGCACACGTTCTCAATTCTCACTCCAGTAACGATTCTAAATCCAGCCTTTGAGCATTCATCATTACTCCTCTCCCTTGCTCTCAGTGAGGCCTAGCACAAGTTTGACACTTCTTTCTGAGATTAAAAATGGCATTTTCCCTTTATCTGTCTTTTACCATACTTCTGATGTCCTGTTTGCATACACCATCTGATCACAATTCCTTATCTTCTTTTTTTTTCACATTTCCTTCTATTTTTCTTCATTTTGTCCACACCAAAAATAAAATAAAAATAAAAAATTGCACATTGGGATATGTTTGTTAAATGCAGTTCTGCTGGAGTGAGCATTTGGAATACTGTAGGACAGCTTTCCTGTAAATCTAAAACATTGGGAAAGGCCTACAATGGAACCCTGGCACTGAGAAGATGCTGGTAGAAGACGACTCTGGATTCTTTATACAAGAGTTAACATTTCTCCAAGAATTAATCAACACTCGCATTTTCCCCATCAGCATCTGGAAATCATGGCAGAACAAAAATAAAATGCACAGTCTGTAAAAGGCAACCTTGCTACGGGATGGTAAATTTCGCTCTTTGTAATGCTAACATGGTGCTTTCTAATGTGCCTAACTAAACTACCCGATAAAAGGAAGAAATAATTTGTTCCAGTTTTAAAGCGCGGCAGCATTTTAGGATTGGGATTCAAGAAGGCCCAACAGGAGTGAATAAGCAAGGTGACACCTTCCCCCTTCGGAGCAGACACTGCAGCTGCCCTGGACACAGGGCATCGCTGACCGGGTCATGGAGGGCTGCAGCGGCCCCGCCTCCTGCCTTCCTGCTGCTCCCCTGCCCAGTGCAGGGAGGGAAATCTTTCCCAGAAAGTGGTGGTAAGAGGAGACTGCTACACTCCTTTTTTCTCTTCCACTCAGGTCTCTGCTGTCAAAGAGCAGAGAAGCCAGGTGCCATAGGCGGGGGTGTCTTGTTCTCTTTAACCACCATTTGTTTTACTGATGTTAATCCCACCATCAGCCTGGATGTTGCAAAAGACTGTTAAGTTTATTTCCTGCTTAAGACACAAATATGCTGTTCAACTGCTATCACAAGCAACTGCATGTGGCTGCTCAGCGTGACTCCAGCTGGCTTAGCTGTTGGATGGCGTCACCTGGGATTGTTTGCGTTGTTCATAAACTGCACAGACCACGCCTTTGGCTCTGAAGCTGCCTGCGCTATAGAGAGCATCCTTTTCAATTCTCTCCTAATCCTGACTTTCCAAATGTTTTGATGCAGTTATCAACATCTGTTAAATAAAAACAAAAAAGTGCCTTTAAAAATATAAAATACCAAATACCAAGTGAAATAAAAATCTCTCAAAATGTTGATCATAACTGGTCCTGGAGGGCAGATCTCTAAGAAAGTCGGGGGCTGAGCTAGATACTTTGAATTCTGGTTATTTCAGGTAAACTAGAGACAAAAGAATACCAAGGCTGTTTCATTTTCAGGAGACACCCACTGTATTTTTAACAGTATCACCTAAATGTATAGAGGCAAAAGGAATTTAAGTATAAACTGTATCAGTCAGAACAGTAAATGTTGCCAACTATGACTGAACAGATGAAAAAATAATTTACAATATAACTCAAAATTCAGTCTGTGTTCAGACCCCTCCTAGTCCTGGACTGCAGAAAGGAATGAGAAACCTATTCGTATCCTATATCTGGAGCTAGCTCTTTCTACCAAAGCTCTTAATATGAACTCATATTTGTTTTAGAAAACGTAAGAATTCAGCTCTTAAAAAAACCCCAAACACTTCCAGGAGGAAGTTATTCAAAGGCAATGGACAAAGCCTTAAAGTCTTGTACAAAATGAATGCAATAGTGTCTTGGTAACGTATATTTTTGGCCCTACTTTCTTCTTTTTGTGCTGAGGCTTTTTCTGTCATACTTCACTGTGTTTTAATGGCTGAGGATGGCTCTTGAAATGCCAAAGCAGACTGATTTACTAGGCTGCTAGATTACTTATTTATATACAAGTCTATTAAGTAGTTCCTTATGCTCATGGAAGTCTAACACATGATGTTGCATTAAATGGACATCTTCTCTATCCAGAATGCAAAAAGGAAACAGGAATACTTGTGGTGGGATTGTGGTGGGTTAGTCTTTTATATTGATACTGATATTTACTATATGGGCCTCATTCACTCAGACTAGACTCTTGATGTGCTAGAACAAAAGATCCCCATCTCAAAACAGTGCAAACTTGGTCTGTAGGAGAGGAATCTCCTATATATAAATATAAAATGAGAAGTATGCGATCCATATATTTTTGCATCCTGTTTTGAATGGTCATCAGAATTCAGTTCACACCTAAAAGCTGAAGAGGGTATCACAATATTTTCTTTCAAAGGTGACAACGGAAGTAAGTCTTGTAGATAACTTCAAGTTCTGTTTGTACAGTATCTAGCAGAAGAGAGCTATATGCTACAAATACATAAATGCTAATGTATCTGATTATGAATGTAGCAGTTAAAGGTACATTAGTCCCTACCACTACCTGCAGCAATAACCAGTTTAAGTCAATGGGCCCTTTTAAAGGAGTAACATTTAATTAAATGTCCATTTAGTTTGTTTACATGACTAATTAATAGCTGAAAGTGTAATTAAACATAAAGCTTTTAAAATCATAGAATCATATAGGTTGGAAAAGACCTTTAAGATCATCAAGTCCAACCATTAGCCCTACTCTACCACATCCACCACTAAGCCATATCC
>JANHFX010023095.1:0-10427 GCA_027560015.1 Chloroceryle amazona | reverse complement strand
TCTGCCATGACACTTTCCAGCCACTCTTCCCCAGGCCTGTAGCGTTGCATGGGGTTCACAGGTATCACAGGGTGTTAGGGGTTGGAAGGGACTTTGGAGATCTGTAAGTCCAAACCCCTGCCAGAGCAGGACCATACAATCTAGCACAGGAGTTGTTGTGGGCCTCCCGTTGAAGATCATAGCATTGGCCTCAGCGCATCGATTGTGAGGTTCAACAATGCTTGCCACTTCCAGCACTCGCAGGTAAGTGCCTCCCTTTCCTGCTCCACTTCTTGCCTGATCCTTTGCCCATCCTTGAGGTTTTATCCCTTCAGCCTTACAGCACTAGGTCTGGTCCTTCTCTTCCCTTCCAGCCTGATGCATGCTGGCTTCTGTTCTTTCCAGGCCCATGTTGGCGCTGTCTCATTTAGGTAAAGTGGCAGCTGACCCTTCCTCCTCAGCATGCAGAAGAGAGTAGAGGGGACAGGAGAACCAGAGAGCAAGTCCTTCTTCTCAGTTCCAGCACACACCATTACACTCACCTTGAGGGCTGGAAAGAGTAATGACATGGGAAATCTCATTCAATGCCAATCTAATAAGCTTATACTGAACATACACTCATTAAACCTGTGGCTTTTTAAGACAGTTTTCAATAAAAATTAATGTCTGTGGAACAAGGACCTACAAACAAATATCAAGCTCTGTTATCATTCTAAATGTGAGCAGTAAATTTATGGGCAGTAAAGTTCTTCAGTAATAGTAGCAAAAAGGGAATATGCACAAACCAGCAGTTCTTCTTCATCAAATTATTGGAAAGGCTGGATTATTTTTGCTGAAAAACTTGAGAAGAATACAGCCCAAATTCTCAGGATGGAAAACTTGTTCCCATGGTAAAAACCCGTAAAGTAATAGGAGCTGAAATAGGAAAGAATAGGAAATGTAACCAGCTCCAATTGTACGGACAAGGATGCCATGCCAAAACACAAATGAAATGGTTTAGGGTATTTTGAGTTGTTCTGCTGTTGAACTGTGCAAGGTCATGACCCTCTTACTGACAGCCTTCCTCTCACTCTTCCCTGCTCATGCTAATACTCAGTGAGCCTCATACACCTTGTCATAAATCAATTCCTAAACTCTTTGAGGTATCTGCTTCCTTCCTTTTCCCAAATACTGTTTTAAGGCAAAAGATTGACAATAATCTGTTCATTGGAAAAAGCATCATTTAACCCACATTTGTTTTAAATTTATTTCATATTCTTTTGTAATATTTTAAGCCCCATATGGAATGAGAAGGACATCTGAAAGAATTTCATCTTGGATCCAAACTGCTGTATTATAACCATATAATTCTTCTCTACAATTGCTAAGAGTAATTTTTATCCTCCACTACCCTACTAAAGCTGCCTCTGCCCAACGGCCCTTGATCCCATGAAAACATGTGCTCAGTTTATGCATAGGACAGCCCTTCTCACATCAGGGGGCATCCTTCTGTACTTCACACTGACTTTGTATTGTTTCTTCACAGGTCAGAAGTCTGATGCTTAATGATCTTGCTGGATTCTCTACAGTATCCAAGGTAGGAATTTCTGAAACAGAAAAGCCAAATTGTTAAGCCTCACTTCAGCCTTCTGCAGCATTTTTTTTTCTTTTTTTTCTGAGAACCAGAGACAAAAATACCAATATAAAGTCTTTCCTTATTTCTCTGTAAGTGAAACAAAGCCAGTGTTTGAGAGAGCAGGAGGCTGGGTGTGGGAACATAAATACATTTCATCTGTGACTTTTATGATTTGGAGACATCTACTTTGCTACGATTGAAAAGAAACTGGGTGGGTGGTGTGGAAGAGGGGGAACTGTGAAGACCAAATGCTTAGCTGTATTCAACTTTAACCAGTGTGATAGTCAGTAAACACTATCTCTGATGAGAGTAATTAATAGGCACATGTGAAGAGATGGAAAAGAAGATGTATCTTCCTTCAGCAGACATCAAAGGGCAGGCTGGACACTGAGAAATTAAGCATACCTCAAGAAGGCCACACAGCTGTATGTCCATTCAGCTAGGAAGTGTGATGCAATGTAATGAGCTAGGAAAAGGAAGAGTAGAGGGGGTAAGATAGGCAGTGAAAAAGGACTCTGAAAGAAACAAAGGAAGGAACAACTTGCACTGTGAGGAAGGGAGCAGGAGTAGTGAAGCAGGGAGGACCAAGCAGGTCAGCTTTTTTCTGTGTAGGGGGTCAAGTTGCAGAGAAGTTGTGCAGGATTAGAAAGAGTGATAAGATAGCACAGCAGGTGCTAGATAAGGAAACAGAGGAGAGCCACTGAAATGAATGGTTCTTCATTGTGATTCTCCTGCCTCTTCCTACATCTGAAAGCAGAACCCTGTGGCACTTGGCCAGTTTGACAGGGAAGGTGATAAAAAATAAATTACATCCTCTGTTTCCAATACAGGTTGAGATGCCTCCAAAAGAATGGGGGAAAGGAACTTATTTGCAGGGAGGAAAGGTACTTATGAGATTCAAACCTCATTGTCTGTTTTCTATAAAGTGGTGTCATGGCTGAGTCCATAATGTACAAATGGAGTTTTGGAACATTCCACCTCTGGGACCAGCTGCTTTCATGAACGTTTGGCTGGAAGAGAAATCCAAGTTCAAAATGAAGGGAATGCTCTTTTTTTTTGTCTCTCAAAGAGCACTCATGAAGCGGAGAAGAACACATCAGAGTAACTGAGGCCAAGCAGTTTGAAATTCCCAGTGTCCTGGGTGGTCTTTGCTGTTAAATTCTGTTAGTGACATCTGTGGAGAATGTTTTCCTTCGAAACCTGACTAAAACTAGGGTAAGACAGACTTTTTTCCAACCAATTTGATTTAAAGCTTAGCATGAGCAGAATACATGTATGCCAGCAATGTGTTTTTTGCCTACTGTTGCAAATCAGGTTTTGTGCCCCCAGTTTAAATAGAGTCTAAAGAAACAGTCAAGTCTTATTTGAGTTTCTTGGCACAAGTGGACATGCATTTTTGCTGTAAAAGCAGCTTTAGCTAGTACAACTATAATCTCTCTCAGACACAGCACTAAACGAGTGAATTTGAAAGAAGGAAAAGAAACCTCTGAGAAGGCTGGAGCCTGTACTGTCTAAGATGAAATGTTAGTATGGCTTGTTGTGATAGTACAAGGGGTAATGGTTTTAAACTAAAGGAGGGCAGATTCAGACCAGGTTTTAGGAAGACATTTTTTATGAAAGTGTTGAAACACTGGAATGAGTTGCCCAGAGAAGTGGTGGATGCTCCATCCCTGGAAACATTCAAGGTCAGGTTGGACAGGTCTCTGAGCAACCTGATCTAGTTGAAGATGTCCTTGCTTACTGCATATGGTTCTCTGAAACATACCCTGTCCTCTTGCATGTGCCGTCTTTTGGGGTTTGATATGTGCTTTGTGGATCTGGGGAAACAGAGGACTGCCATGCCTTCTCTAATACTTCTGGCTGATGTGTCAGGTGAGACACAGAGGTAAGGTGTGTCTTGTACCATGCAGGGACTGTAACTGTGGGTCACACGACTCAGGGAAATACTTTGCATCCTGGCACTCTGTCCTGTGATTAGGAGCAGGCAATTGCCCCTGATAGGTCTCTACTATGACTCTCCCATTGAGAAAGCAGTCCAAGTCCTTTGTTTAACCACATATTGTAGAGTAAGACATAAGCTCCCTATGACCTGGAAATCAAAAGTAGATCTGTCCTTATGGATCCAGAACAAATATATTATTCACCTTACCTGGCTGATTAGTCCTGTACAACTAGTGATTTTCCCAGAGAACAATTCTGCATATGACTAACGGCATTTTTTGAGGGTTAGACATTCCAAAGTTGTCTACTCAAGGGAAGAAAATTCATGTTTCAGCAACCTGGAAAAACATTGGCTGCAGTTACTGCAAAGAACAGAATTGCAGTCAGTCTTCTACAGTCCATATAGTCATGCCTGAAAAACCAGAGGTGTTGATATCGCAAGTCTGAGAGGTCAGTGAGGCAGTGGCCTTTGCTGACAGACAGCAGACCATGCCTCAAAGTCCTGCTTGCTGGGCTGGTGGAGGTAACATTTAGCATGAGGCAGAGCAGCTTCAGTTTCAGGGCAAGGGTGTTGCCTCTGTGGTTCTTTGGAATCCTCTTTGCCGGAAAACAACCCTGTATTATCCTCCAGAGATCAGCCAGGGCTGGTCTTCCATCTGTTCATGGATCTGCACCTGTTTTTCATTTCACCAATAGAGGCCACGTGGCCTAAGACTCGGGGGGAATACAGAGTAGAAAATGAATGTTTGGTTCAGGCACTGGAGTTGAATTCAGATGTTACGAGTTTAAAACCTGACCACAGTATAACGAAGGCATAACCCTGGTGAGTCCTTTCATTTCTGTCTGTCTTAACCTCACCTGTAAAGGAAAGGAAGGGATGATTATTATTCTGGGGCCTTTCCCTTACCATTTTTAACAAGTAAATGGAGAATTTCTTTTTTTTTTTTCTCTTTGCTTGTATTTCATCCAACACAGAAATCTTTACAGAATTGGATTCTATAAAACACGTCACTTATGACTAGGAACACCAAACATGGCTCCCACCCATTTCCTTTACAAAAAGTAAAAAAGTCAAAGGGAAATTACTTAGAAAAGTTGCTCAATTTCTGCCTGTGCAAACGACATGTGTCCCCTTGGACATAGCACCAGTAGCACAGAACTCAGGTACAGATATTTTGAATGTTTATGTGCAACTGGTACATGCAAATCCAGTGTGGTCACTGTTGATCTGAGGCTGAATCACATTCTAGCTGCAGCCAGCTTCAGCGATACACAGAGGCAGCACAAATAGCAATTCCCTGTCTTCCTCATGTCTTGCACTGGACATTCCATAGATTTGGTACTGTACACTTTCTACTCCTTACACTTGTTTAGAAAACAGAGGCAAAGTTGTTGCACACCCCCTGCCTACTAGTTTTATTTATTGCTTCATCGGCCACACTCTGTGTGTTTACTCTCCAGTACAAGAGTTCGGCTGCAGTTTGTGTTGACAGCCCATAGATATCTTGAGGCTAAATAAAGAGGGTAACTGCTGTCAGTGTCCATGTAAGTTCTCAGCTGGGCATGGTAATGCCATGCTAACTGGGGACATGCTGACCTTGCCAAACTTCTGCAAGGGTTCTTTAAACTGCTCTGTGTCAGAGATCCTTGCAATCCACTCTTCGTGAATTCTCAACCCAGACACCACTTGTAAAGAATCCTCTCACATGTTTTCTATTCTATTTGAGTTGATTATAACTGTTCTCAGAGTTGGTTTTCACCTTGAACCTCATTCAACTTCTATTGAAAACTGCTGGGTTTTGTCATTGCCTTCAATGGCATTAGGCTTAGGCCTTTACCAGAAAGTTTGCTCTTTGCTGCAGGTTTGACTTCCATATGACATACCTGAAATCTTTCAATATCATGCTGCCTTTGAAATGGGAAATTGACAAACTGTTATCCCTGAGAGTTCGTTGGGTTCAGCTTGGTTTGGTCAGATTACTAGTAAATTTGTGCCAAGCAAGGTTGCTACTGAGTTCTTTATGTTTGTTCCTCAAATTAAAATTTACCTCCCTGATTGTTTTCTACTTGAGACTATCACTCTTCTGTTTTGTCTGAAATTTGCGACAACAGAAAGGGCAGGTATTTTGAATGACCCATGGGTTAGGAGTTTTCTGTCAGCTTCAGAAAACCTTGTGAGGCTTGGGTTACAATGTTATGCTGAACACTACGAATTCACAGGTGCTGTGGCCAGAAGAGACAATTATAATAACTTATTTTGACTTTCTGCAAGCTACAAAGGGTTTCCTGTACTTTTTATAGAGGTCCATACTTCTCAATTTAACAAATACATGGCCATTAGAATTCTACGTTTATTTAATTATGTACAATTATGGAAAGTTCACTGCAGTCTAAGGTTACTTTTCCTCAGTGGTTACAATTTGTTCCTCATCTCTCATCTGAACTTGTTTAACTTTTGTTTTATCTCACTAAATTTTACTCTGCTTTCACCTGTGCCTATTGTTGGAGTCTAGAGCTCTATAGTATCCCCCTGCAGTCAATCAACTTGATAGTTTTTCTTCTTAACTGTCTTCAGAGTCAAGTATGTATTTCTGAATTCCATTCATTCATAACTCTAGTATTTATGTTTTCAGAATTTGGAATATCCCAATTTATACAGCTTCTGGTGACCTGAATCACCATGCTATTTTTAAATTTTGGTGTCACATTAAATACATCCATTGAAACGTCACACTCCACAGTTTTGTAATGCCATCATATAAAATCAGTTCTTTCACACTCATCTATATAATTCACAGTGGAGTCAAAGATATATCAGTTTTACCCAGGACTGGCAAGATTAGACCTTAAAGTAGCAGGCAGTGCCAATATAATGCTAACAATGAAGGTGTTAATCTTGAAAGAGCCAACTACTGAAATTTTTCCTCTATTTCATGACTTGGCTTTCTTTTATCGCCTATTTTTAAGTAACATCAATCAGGTCTGGGTTTTTTTATAGAATGGTATAAATTAATTTTCTAAAAGGTAAACTAACTCTGGACCCAATGCTACTGAGTCATAGCCTAATTGAAGTGGAACCTTTGCATAAATCCCCACCGAGAGCAAGGTGACGATTGAAGATCCAAGTGTACTGGTAAATAAAGCCATGACTCCAGGAAAAGGTTGAATGGTACCACATTCACCTTTTAAAATTAACCATTCTTAAAGGACATGACTTGCTAATGTTATGACAGATTATTGTACTAGGGATGATACTATTATATTTTGTTAGGCACCTTCTCACTGTGCATCCTTAACAAACATTTTGAAGCAAAACACTAGTAGTGAATCTAAATCAACATAAACTCTCATAGATGTATACAAATGATTTTGGACTCTTCTGTCTCATCGTTGGCCCAAGAACTAACCTTTTTGTTTATGCATGTAATGTGCAAAAAACTGGCTTAAATTTTTTTCTCGATCTATATGCATTTGTATTTTCTACTTTGTCAAAACAAATATGAAGAATTAGTCTTCCATTTTTTGGAATGATTGTAGTAAAATTAGTTGACAGAAAGCTGTAAGTGATTTTTTTTTTTTAATAGACAATACTGTTGTAACATTTGCTTTTCTAGTCTCATTCTTTATTTACTACAGTTTTTTCACATCTGTCCCTGTCTCTTTTCATCAAATATTTATCTGCAGCAGCTGAAAGAACCTCATTTGTTTTAATTAAAAATAAGACCACCAGGCTGGGATCACTTCCTTAGCTCTTCCATGGCTTGCACAGACAGACAGTAGATCTTGTGAGGTTTTCCTGAGGGTGGCCCATTGACAGGCTTTCCCCCCTCCCTATATCCTTTTCTTTTGCACCATGTTTATTTTTGGATAAAGAAATGTAACCAGAGCCACATTCCAGACAAAGAAATTTTTTACAGTTAACACGCATGAGAAAGGAGGAAGATCATGTTGTGTTTCATTTGGTGTTTCACTGTAAGAAACCATTTTTTAGTTTGTGGCTTCTGGAATGGAATGATCATTGCCACAGAAACAGAGGAGCTGTCATAGCAAGAAGGCCTTTAGTTCAGCATGCTGATACTGACATAGGCAGCAAGCACTTAAGGAAAAAATGTAGAATTCAGTTGAGGAATGTCCTACTGATTGAAAACATTTTTTTTGCACTTTTCCTCACTAGCTAATAAATACCTGCCTTGTGTGTTTGGGGTTTTTGTTGTTGTTTTTTTTCTTCTCTTTTTTTTTTGTTTTCCAAGTGTTGACTTAAAAGGAAAAAAAAACAAAGAACTAAGAAGCAACCTAAAATAACTCCTTTGTGCAAAGCTAGTATTCTACGGTCCTACTGATCCTATAGGCATCCTACTGATGCCTATTGCTACTAAAACTGTTCTAGAGGGTATTTGGAATATGTTATTTTCAGTTTTACATGTCCTAGACAAATCCTTTTAGAGTGCAGACAGAATGCTCATGACTTGTAGAGATGGTCTTCTGGTCTTGGGCCCACAATTAAGTTGCATAGCATCACTGACCTTTCTCAGCCATCTTGATTATCGAAGTTCTTGATAATGAGACAGATTTGTAAATTAGGCTTTTACATGTACTTAAAATGGAGGAGACTAATAAGCAAACCCTGTTTTTTCATACCCCATTTTCACCTCATTCTTCATCTTTAATGACAAGAAAAAACCAAATGAATCCATTCCCGTGAATCACCAAATTAAAACTGCTATATCCTAACTTGGCAAAAGTTACCTTCAAAAATTATCCTACCCCTGGCAGGAAGTTACAGTAGAGTCATCCAGTGCTTAGACAGATATTTCTTACTGTTGTCGATTAGATACAAAGCATTGGTTAGCTTTAAATTGAAAAGATCTTTATTTGTAGGTATAATCAGTTTACACTCTGGTAGTTGGAATTTTCTAAATTCTGAAAAAAAAACCCTATCAGACTCAAAGCCTGACAGTAACTTCTGCACTTCATTTTATTTTGTAGGCCAATTAGAAAGAAAGTTTGAAGTGATCTTACATATCTGAAATTACCTCATTACAGTATCAGCATAACAAAATGGGTTCAGGTGAGTAGAGAACTTTTTTCTTCATAATATACATATGCAACAGGCACACATATAGCACATTTCAGAACGTTTATTGACTTACCACGAGGTCAAAGGCGATTCTGTCTCAGCATCTTTGCCAATTTACAGTGTTATCTCCTATTCCACAAGACACAATAATGTGGCCACATGACATCCTCATGTAGACTGGTTCTGTATTTGAGACATATGGTAAAACTGATAGAGTTTTAAGGACTAAATTTTCAAAAAGTTGACACATATATTAAGAGCACAAATTTAAATGAAAAGTTGACTCCTAAGTTGTTCTATACTGACACCTATTATTTAAGTAAATTTTACAGACACAAATTACCTATATTAAAGTTACAATATTGTAGTATAACTTTCTAAGATCTTGATATTGCAATAAAGAAAAAGAATCAATTACGTAGCTTGGAATCAAAATTGAATCTTTTCCTTGCAAGGTACTGTGACAGGAGACAGCAGCATTGCTGAATCATTTGGACAATAGAAGGGCATTCAGTAACCTAGATTTTCTTTCCAGCTCTGCCACTGGATTGAGAGTGACCTTCATCAAATGCGGTTTCTACTTGGTAAAATGTAACTGTAAGTTCTATTTTGAAAAACATTTTAAAATGAGAAAGTACTGTATCACAGGGTGCCAGGGATTGGAAGGGACCTTGGAGATCTTAGAGTCCAACCCCCTGCCAGAGCAGGATCATATACTGTAAAGTACCCTAGATCTGATGTCCATAGCGTAAATGAAATCAGAGTTTAACTAATTTAAAGGAGGCTTTATTAGCTAGAAAGATTATGAGCTTGTCAAAAAGATATTAATTAAAGTCTGGGGACTGCTTGCCAGTGTCATTCTAAATTAATTGCTAATGGGCTACTCTTAAAAGTGGAGTGCAGCTGCAAGAACATCAGGCTCAAAGGAAACTTGATTTTGTTTATCATTCATTTTTACTTTGTTTAGCAAAGGATTTCTAAATACCAAAGAAATCCGAAACTGTTTCTGGCAAGGATATATTAGATTACAAAAATCTTTCTAGAATCTAAATGGCAGGATTCACAAACTTACTATAACGTTCTACAGTTTTCTCTCTTGCTGTAAATCTCTGAGAATAGAAAAACCTTTAGAACTATATCTTGTATATGTTTTAAGAGGCAAAGAGGCCCAAAAAAAGCCATCTGACTTTTTAGAGCCAGCGGCACATAAAAATTGACATAAAGTCAGCAGTGGTTCTACTGACCCCTAGATCATGTGTAGTTGGTATCACACCCTTTGGGGATAGTATAACCTGTGAAAGCAATTGAGAATAAGCCAGAGTTTTCTCCTGATTTCAAGGCCTCCAGTTTATAGTTATTCTTAATAGCATGTGGGGATGAAGTGATTCATACCCACTTTGTCCCTATTTGCAGGCTATGTGTTCTATCTTTTTCTATATGAGTTTTGCTGCAATGTCTCACAGAAGTAAGTGCTTCAGGAGGATGTGTAGTTAAAGAAAGGCTGTACTCTGATCAGACTTCACTTGGTGCATGTGGGGAATACTCTTTGAAGACAGTATAGTTACACTGGTGTCAAATGTGGGAAAATAGAAGTTGAAGATTGCAATCCCTGCTAGCAGGTTGAGAGGCCATGCTGGCAAAAGGTCTGCCCTGCCTTAGAGCTCCCTTTCTTGACAGTGTTGCAATTAAAGGCGTAGCAATCTGGTTCTGAAAGCGCACGGCTGCCGCCCAATAGCCACGCGGTCCAAAACCACCTGACACAAACGTGGTGGGTGGCAAAATGGCGTTTATTGGTGAGCGACACGGCACTTTATA
>JANHFX010023094.1:8562-72341 GCA_027560015.1 Chloroceryle amazona | reverse complement strand
GCCTGGTGGTATATTAAGCATCTGACTCCTAAGTTAAATGGAATTAGCCCATAGAATTCTGAACAGCATAATGCCCAAACGGCTTTTGAACCCCTGACCATGTCTGTGGTTGTGTCTATCCGTAGCATAGAGAACCTGCGCTGTGCTGCCTTGTCATGAGTGAACACCTGGGCCAAGCACACCCTGGCTCCCCTGTAGCCCATGCACTCAGATTTCTGCCTCACAGACTGAGCTTGGCTGTGCTTGGATCTTGCTCTGGTGTGCAGTTAGAGCGTGGTGAAGATACATACGCAGAGGGGAGAGTCACAAATCCTCTCCACCTTATGTCCTCTTGTGTGAAACGGGGCTCATTTTAATTCCCAATGACTCATAGGATGCTTGTCAGGCTAAAGAAATAGAATAATTACAATTTACAGGATGTTTCAGAGATATCTAAGAGAGGCAAGATCTGTCCATTCTAGATCAGTTTCAGCATTGCCACTAATAATGTTGAAGTGAGAATGACCCTAGGTTTAGCAAGCATCCTGTATATGGGAAAACTGAACAATACTAGTTGAAGGATGAGAAGATTGGAGGAAGATGTGATAACGGTCTTCAGCTATGTAAAAGCTGCTGAAAAGAAGATACTAATCGCTTATCCACATCCTCTGAGAAGAGCATGTAAATTGCAGTAAGTGACATTTAAGCTAAATAGGAAGAAAAAAAGTATCTGTAGGGGTAAATAAAGCAGGTGTGAATGGCACCTCTGTCCCTGGAGGCTTTTTAAGTACAAGCTGGACATACATTTGACAAGAATAGTTGAGGTCGAGAAAGTCTGATGGAACTTGCCTTAGAGCAAGGAGTGGACCAGGTGACCTGTTAAGGTCCTTTCCAGACCTGTTTTGTATGATTATGTTCAAAATGCTACTTGCACAGGCAAGATTATGGCTCCTCTTTGATCTTCCTTTGCCCTTCACCTCGTTAGCAATGGGTATAGCCTTCCTTGCTGAGGCTGAGCTTCTCTCGGTGGTTTGCTAGCCTGGCTGCATGCCAGTGAATTTGTTGCTGCTGACAGCAAGAAGAAAACAATGAAACAATAAAACAATGTCAATATGGAGCAGAAGTTCTGGGTGGAATCCATCTAACCTCTGAACATGTCATGCACTTTTGTCCTATACTTGGCGAATAACTACCTCTGATCTAGTCACGTTAGACTCTGTAACCACAGAGAAAAAGAAATACTTTCAGGGCAGAATACATCTGACCTGTTTTCAATACCTTCTTTACGATGTGACGAATCACGTCCCCAGGCTACCAACCATAATGTTGGTTTAAATGACTGACTCAGTGAGATACCATCAGACAATTTCCACTCCCTTCATGCTTCTGTCCCTGAAATCTCTCCCTCCCTTCCTGCTCCCAAGTATCAGAACCCCAGTCTATTCGTTCTTCTTCAGTTTTCAATTGGAAAGGTCCCACTGAGATGAATAGTTTTTGTAGCTGTCATTCCCTTAAATTGCATCAGGCAACACTGAAACATGCAGGAAACTGACCTTTCAGGTGGCATTGCTCCAGAATGGATTTTGGAAAGGAGCTGAATTTACATTTTGGAGCTAAGGACCATTGAACTGGACACTTATGCAGAGCATGTTCCATGGAAATTGTTTGAGAACTGTTCCGGTCAGACACTGTTCTACTCATACGTCACATGCTCTTTATTTTTCCTTGGCCTTTATGGCAAGCAACATTACCTGGAACACGAAATGCCCGTGCAACTGAGCCAGATGTATGTGGGAAATGTTGCCCTTTTCCAACGATGGTGATGTTTTCAGGTCACACATATACAAGTCACTATCTTGGACACCAAAGTATACAGTGCGTGTCTTAAAAATATCTGCTGCATCAGAGATACTGTGAGCAGCCAGCTCTTGGTTATGAGGTCTCGATAACATCTATCTTTTTTTCCCCTTTATAATAAATGATTTCTGAGAAGTGAAAACTTCCAAGAATGCTCTGTGGTTATGTGGCTTGCCGGGAAGGGAAATGCACTTTATTTTCCTGATGCATCGACGAGCTGGGTGATGAGGACGTGAAGAGGGAGCAAACCCATGTTGTGTCTGTGCTAGGACAGTTAGGCAGGCAGCAGGGCTGCACAAAGCCAGTGATGCAGGGCTCATCCTTCCTCCAGGAGACACCAAGTGTCTGCTGATACATTTTTAAAGTCTTTGGCTCTCAGTTGTGAAAGTGTGGGGATGTTTCCTCTTTCTTTCTTTCTCTATGACTGAAGATGTTAGCCTGAAGAGGGAAACTGTGTGGCATTCAGTCTCTTCCACATTCACAGCCTTGGCCATTCTTTTTTTTTTTCTTGTCCATCCTATGCAACAGCATTTTGTTCTCCTTTTATTTTTCCTCTGTGTGTTTTTTTGGTTGGTGTGTTGTGTTGTTTTTGTTTTGTTTTGTGTGTTGTTTTGTTTGTTTGTTTAGTGTTTTGGTTTGTTTTGTTTTTTAAAGTACCTCCAGATCACTGAAGTCCTCTTCTCTGTGTGAGCTGTTTGGTCTCTAATTTCCATGTAAGTGGCATTTCTACTTTTGTCATTAAGTGACAAAATTCTTCAAATGAAAAGAGAGAAAAATAGAAAATTCTTCAGATTCTTTCACTAATTCTCCAAAACAATTGATTTTCTTATGACCGTAACCCTTGTGTTCCTTTTTCTTTTGTGTCCAGATGTGGTTATTTCTGATCTTAGCACTGTGAGCTGGAATCTGTAGGACAAGAGCAATAGGCCAGTTTTCTTGTAGCTGAACGGCAGAATTACAAATGTGGATACCTGCATAAGGCTCACCCTGCTTGCCTTGATCTGGGGCTGCTCTGCCCAGCTTTTCCCCCAGGACATTATTAGTGCCACATGAAGGCAGCTCTAATTTTCCAAACTTATCCCAGTTCCAGCCTTATATGGAGGAAAGTTGGTCATCTTCTCTTTTCCAGCCAGGGTGTGGAGGCACAATGTCCTAACCTTGTTGTTCCTACTACGTCCTTCAGGTTTATGGAAGTGTTGCATGATTCATACCATTTACTAGACGGGGATTTGAGGCTCTGTATCACTGTGCAGGCAATGGGCAGAAATAGTCACAGCTCCGAAACTAGTTAATGGAAAGGAGTGTCCTGAAATCAGTCCTGAGAAGCAGAAACAGTTGAAAATCTGGAAAACTTTTCTTGTCGAAAAGCAGTTTCTCTCAAAGGAAGATCTATGCCATTGTTCCCTATGGGTCTATCAGGTGCCAGGGACATTTGTGGCACTGGAAGGATGCATTAGCACACCAAATGCTTCTGCCTTCCTTTGTCTGCTTCTATATCTGCAGACGGTGAAGGTTTCTCTCTTCCCCAAGATGCAGCGTATTACTTTCCTGCACTGTGGTAGCCAAAGTATCAGTAGGGTAGCTGGAAGGGGAATGCACTAGACGTTTCCTAAACAGCTCTTATTTGTATGTAAATTGAACATCTTTCTCTGCTTTTCATTTCCTTTCTTTCCCTCTTTCTTGCTCTCACCATGTGTTCAGCCTGGTTTAGCCAGAGGCCAGCAGACAGAAAATCAGATGACAAAAAATTCCTGTAGATTTCTTAGTGAATGGGACGCTGCAGCATCAGTAACCTCAGCAAGGAGAGGTAAGCCAGTGGTGAGTGGAGACAGATGCATGGTCCGTAGTAAGGCCAGGAAGACACCAGCCATATAAAAGGTTGTATTGGATTTGCGTGGCAAGGTTTTGGGGGTGGGGGGACGTGCTACAAGAGTGGCTTCTGTCAGAAGCTGCTGGCTGTTTGATGGAGCCAAAGCCAACCAGCCCCAACATGGGCCCACTGCTGGTCAAGGCTGAGCCCATCAGTGAAGGTGCCAGTGTCTCTGTGAGAACATACTTAAGAAGGATAAAAAACTGCTGTGTCACAGCAGGCAGGGAGAGGAGAGCGAATATGTGAGAGAAACAACTCTACAGAGAACAAGGGCAGTGAGGAAGGAGGGGTGGGAGCTGCTCCAGGCACTGGAGCAGAGATTCCCCTGAAGCCCGTGGTGAAGCCTATGGTGAGGTAGGCTGTGACCCTGCAGCCCATGGAGGCTAACAGTGGAGAAGATCTCCACCTGTAGCCCCAGGAAGATCCCTCACCCAAGCAGATGGATGCCCAAAGGAGGCTGTGACCCTGTGGGAAGCCCACACTGGAGCTGATTTACTTGCAGGACGGACTTGTGACCCTATGAGGGAGGGACCCACAGTGGAGCAGTTCATGAAGAACTGTATCCCATGGGAAGGACTTATGTTGGAGAAGTTCATGGAGCACTATCTCCCATATGCAGGACCCCACGCTGGAGTGTGAGGAGTCCTCCTCCTGAGAAGGAAGGAGCAGCAGAGATAACGTGTGATGAACTGACCGCAACCCGCACTCCCCATACCCCCGTGCCCTTCTGGGAGAGGAGGTAGAGAATTCAGGAAACAAGTTAAGAAAGGAGGGGTGGAGCATGGTGTTTTCAGATTTAGGTTTATTTCTCATTATTCTACTCTGTTTTGATTGGTAATGAATTAATATAATTTCCCCAAACTGAGTGTGGTTTTCCTGTGAAGGTCACTGGTGAGTGACCTCTCCCTGTCGTTATCTCGACCCATCAGCCTTTCTTTATAGTTTCTCTCCTTTGTCCAGCTTAGAAGGGGGGGTGACAGAGTTGCTTTGGTGGGCACCTGGCATCCAGCCAGGGTCAATCCACCACCCAGTACATAGATACAGAGGTACTTACTGTGAAATGCCACAAAAAGACCGGGAATCAATAACAAATTATGTGTATAGTCTGGGCTGCACCTTTCAACGGGAGAATCCATCACAACAGCAGTAGGTCAGGATCGTTTCTGTTGCTTTTACATTCCTGTAGACATCAGCTGGGTTTATGTTTATCTCCTTTTATCAGCTGCCACACTGACTAACTGGCCAGCTCCTTCTGCAGCTCTTACCCTTTTCTCTGATGATGACCAGAACAGGTTGGAGGGCAGGCACACCCAGCAGCATGTGGCTTTTCATTCAGGTGAATTGGCTGTTCCTTTATGTTCTTCAATGGGTGACCTTTTCCAACACATCAACTTCTTTCCTTCCAAATTTCTGCAATGTTGTAAACCAATCAGTATCCCCTGGGGAGCACAAACCATTAATGCTTGTACTGAGAGGAACCATCCAAAGACAGACTTCGTCAGCTCCCTTAGAGCCGATTGCAGCAATCTCTCTCTGGATGTTGCAATAATGTTTTCCATTTGTAACACACTGTTTTCAGTGAATGGCATTTTGAAGGCTAGATCCATCTATCTTCTGGAGTCACTTGCTTGTTACGTGGGAAAGCCAAGCAGACAACTAAACAGCTGCTGGAATTAATGAAAATATTTACAAGTTGCTTGCTTATTTTCACCCTCACTTCTCGTGTTTCTTACTCCTATGTCTCTTCCCCTTTACACTAGAGATGTGTAAATGAAAAAGGTGCATCAGAGAGACTGTATTTGAACTTGGTGCTGTCTCTCCATTTCTCTTTGTAACCTTCTCACTCTGATTCGCTGCATCCTAGTTGCAGCCAAGTCTCAAAAGTGGGACACTAGATAAAACTAAACCACAGATGGTAAAAATAAACTTCCCCATAAAGACAATACTTTCCTATGCAGCACTAGAGGATACCATAGGCATCAATTCTGCACACTTGATTCTGAAGCAATTGTGTTCTCCAACTTCTTGCTCTGGCTCCAGTTAAACACACTCCCTAAAGACAACACTGTTTCTACTTTTAGTTTTAGGGGCTTCCTGAGGTTGCTGCACTCGTCTGCACCGATAACAGATATTGTGGGTATTGTTCTGGGGCTTTTGGGACACTGCTGTTGAGTATTTCAGGGGCCCCTGTAACTGCTTTGAGATCGTTCACTGCCATCTGTATCCATGAGTCACTGGCAGTTCACTGCACAGCAGTGGTTTCTAAATGTGTCCACATACCTGTACACATACATGCAAGTACTTTTACAGTTACTTTTAATAATGTCATCTAGCAGTGGTCATATTAATGGTTTTTTAATCTATTTTCTTAAATTCATGTCATTTTCTTCAGGTTACAATATTTTATTTTCATAATTTTGTGTATTATTATCAGGTATCTCCAAATCGTGTGCAGTAACAGGGCAAAGGTGAGAGGAAATAAGACAAACCCACACAATAGATATATTTTGGTGATTGTTATTTACTGTAATACATGTGAACTCCATTCTCTGATACCCTCTAGCCATCTATTGTCCTCCTGATATATTCATTATCCTCTTTGAGCTTCATTTGTGCTCCATTTTCCACCACTTTTCTACTACTGATCTAGAAGTTTCCCTTCTTTCTGCTTAAGAATGCTTAGTTTATGTATTTGACCTAGAACCCCTACACCTCCTATGAAATGCAGATTAATTCCTTCAATTCCCTTAGCCTCTGGGTTTCCATGTCATGGGATCGTAGCCCTTAAATGATAGATGCTCATGTCTGTGTATTGCTGGTCATTCATGTCCTTTTTTTTTGGGCTGCTGTGAGGGAGAAAACAGGGATAGAAGTTCAGTGCTGCTATCTGTCTCCAACAGCAGCCCTCCAGTAGGTGGTTTTGAGGTCTTCTGTCTGTATAAGAAAGATATTTTTTCTGTCTCAATTTCATAACATCATATTTTTCTTTTTTTTTTTTTTCCCCCAAAATTTACAATGGCATTTTCCTTTATGGATTAATATAAATTGCAGTCTGTTCAGCACCTGGGAGTACCCATTTAAATTCTCAGTGTGAGCTGAGGTCCTGGGGGATGCTGTAGGAAGAAAACTGGAATTCTCAGGTATTATTTTGAGATAAAGCAATAAAAGGGTTGCTATATTCACCTGTACTTTTATTCCTCAGGGGTGGTGGAGACCTTAAAAATCAATATTTTAAATTTAAACTTATTAGGTGCATGGAGTCACCATTTTCAGAGTTGCTTTAGTGTTGTGATAGAACAAGGTCTATTGGTAGTTAACGGACTTGGTTTCCTAATGAAAATGCTACTCTCATAAATTCTGGACAAGAACATCTCTCTTTTTTTCCTCCTGTATACAGTGTAAGATAGTTTATGATCTACTGCACTTTTAAAAGGAACCTAAGTTCTTTATAAGGGGAAATCAAACAGTGTTTTAAGTGTTTGTACCCTACATTTTGCAGTCAATGGAAAACAGAAATACCTTTCTGTCTGGAAGAGTCTGCTTTGCCTGGGCCATGGGAGCTGGGTTCTGTGCAAGCTGCTACTCCATTTGTGATGCTGCTTTTCTGTGTCTTGCACCCTCTAATTTGCAAAGAGGCTGGAAGCCGTAACATTGGTTTGAAGTGGTTGTGATGGTTTCTCAACCCAGTGAGAGTATTTAAAAGTTGTTATGACCATATGTGAGAGAGCTACGTATGTGCTCTGGCAGCATGAGTGGGAAGCATGAGGGATTTTTTAGCACAGTTCTGATTAAATGAGTTTAGCTGCAGTGGGGGCAGAAGTTAGATGTGGTGCTTCAGATGTTTGCCCTTCTGTGAACTGTGACATCTGGTCAGCTGCAAAACCTCTGTGGTCTTGCTACGCTTGCTAGAAAACTGCTGTGGGTACCCACCTCATACTAAAACATTGCCTTTACGCCTTTGTCCTATATTCAAGAAAACGGTTGGTCATGCTGACCACGGGCCTAGTCCATTGACCTGGATAGACAGGAGACCTCAGTTTGCCCTGTAAAAGTGCCGGAAAGCTTTTTGAGATGGAAATCTCCGAGTCTCTTTATCTTCCTGGATTCCATCTTATTTTGGCCCCATTTTCAAGTTAAGAATTTCTATTTATAACACTCATGAAGAAGTGGGATTTGTTTCTTATGCTTTCTGAAAGCATTCAGAAGAAAACCTCTATTTTTAAAAAATATATTTTTTTTCTCCCCTGTGACTCATGAAGGGGGTTTGATGTTGCACTCAGAATTGCAGAAAACAGAATTATATCTGGTATTGAGCCTTTTCACCTGGGCGTTCTGGACCAGCTACATGGCTCCTGGAAGGGCTGGTTTGTGGGCAGTTGTTAGCAACAGATGTCTGTGGCTAGACCATTATAGCCATTATACCATCATAGCTGGTATGCTCTGCAGAAAGAAGTTTCCTGTAGCTTAGGTGAGTGCTTTCCCTTCTAAATCTGTTGCTATGCTTCAGCTGAAACACAATCTGCCTCCAAGCACGGGGACAGAAAGAGGCATATTTTAATTTAAAAGTCAGTCACTTAAATGTACCACAAAACTTGCCTTGCTCCTTCCATGATGCTGAGGAGTAGCAGACTGCCCCACGCCATGCCCCCTTGCCAGGGAAGTCAGACCCCTCACTGTATGGAGTAGCCTGGGACACTTTTACATTTTTGCACTTTAATCTAAACCTGTGCCGTAAAGCATCGAGGTTGTGTACAAAATCTTGTTTTACACTCACTACATGTTTTCCCCGTTGTCCTGGGTTCATCTAGGGCAGGGTTCATTTTCACCAGAAGCCCTGAGGGGGCACAGCCAGGAGACATAACCGAGCCAGCCAATGGGATATGCAATACCACACATCATGCCTGTCATAAAAGGGTGGACCAGGCAGGACACAGGTCTGTACCTCAACCCGTGGGGTTTGGGCTTTTTCTCCTATTTTCCTTCCATACCACTGTGTGTGTGCACTTGTGAGAGTGGCCACATGGTGCTCAGCACCCAGCTGGGTCTGAACCATGGCACCTGTGATGGCAGAAGAGGGTTGACATGGAAGCTCTGACACCACCTTCTCACTGTTGGCATCTCGTTGCTAGTCAATGTATTTCTACACTGCTGTCATCTGCCTTGGTATGATTTCACGTATACTTGGTCCCAGGAGGAAGGACTTAAAGGTGAAGCTACAGTATTTATTTGGCGTGTGATTGGACAAGTCATGGCCAAATGCTTCAAACAAGGCCACTGTGAGAAATGTGAAATCACATCTCTACTGATGGGAAGGAAGATGACTATAGATTGTATATCATTCTACATAGCGTCTATAAGCCAAACAAGAAGGCTGGGGAGGGACATTTTATAAGGGCTCATAGTGATAGGAAGAGGGGTAATGGCTTCAAACTGGAAGAGGGGAGATTTAGATTAGAAATTAGGATGAAGCTCTTCACTATGAGGGTGGTGAGACAGGTTGCCCAGAGAAGTTGTGGATCCCCCTTCCAGGAAACATTCAAGGCCAGGTTGGATGTGGTCTTGCGTAACCTGCTCTAGTGGGAGGTGTCCCTGGGTTGGAACTGGACGATCTTTAAGGTCCTTTCCAACCCAAACCATTCTGTGGTTCTATGATTTGACAGGAAAGAGAAGCACTCAAAGGCCAGGTTGGAAACCATTAATTTTGCTAGGGCAATAGGTGTCGGCCACATCCCACTCCTCTCTCAGGTTGGATTATGACTTCTGGAAAGAAAAAAATGTGTGGTTTGTTTTTTTTTTTAATAGAAGGATGACTGTTTCTTAGCAAAACACAAATGACCAGTTTTGAATTAGAGCAATCTCATGATAAACCAGTCTCTACTGAGGGTTATGTGGTTTACAACTTGGTTGTAGCCAGATCTGATCCAGACTGTGCTAGGGCCCATGACTTGGAGCTGGGACAGTGTTTATGTTTGTTTTCCCTTTAACAAAGATCTGTGTTGTGTATTGTGTGCAGTAGACAATTTTCCGCATCCTATTTTATGATACAGCAACTGATAAGTAATCTCCCATGTATTTCTTCCATTTCTAAACTTCTTTCAATTTCTTAACTTGAAAACGGGGCCTGATTAGGGCCAAAATAAGATGGAATCTGTCAAAAAGATGGATAAAACCCCTAAAACCTTTACAGCTGCTAGTAGACCATGACCTAGGAAGACATGGCAGGCACAGTTTTCACTTGTCATAGATCCATCTAGGCAACCCATTCCAGTGTCTCACCACCCTCATGTCAAAGTAAAAAACTTAGTCTTAATGTTGAATCTAAATCTACCCTGCCCTAGCTTAAAACCGTTGCCCCTTGTCCTGTCATCACATGCCCTCATACACAGTCCCTCCCCAGCTTTCCTGTAAGCCCCATTCTGGTACTGGGAGATTCCTATAAGGTCTCTCTGGAGCATTCTCTTCTCCAGGCTGAACAGACCCAACTCCCTCTGCCTGTCCTCGTAGGCAATGTGCCTGTTGCACCTCTGTGTAGAAACCCACTTTCCATGATACTTTCCTGTTCTGTAGATAGCTTTGCCCTCAGTAGGCTGTCATGCCAGGCTGGACAATGGCTCCTTGCTACTGATGCAGATTTAAATCAGTTTGTGCTGGCTCCTGGTGCCTATCATCAGACAAATTTTCCTAAGAATTCCCTTAGCAATGTCCCCAGAGTTGCTGAGCTACCACACACCTGGGTCTCAGATGAACTGGAAGCCTCAGCAGCCTGGGGAAGCATGAGCCTCAGGAAGGCCTGTGTCCAGCAGTGCCCTGTGCCTCCCACAGATAAACCATCTGCATTTGTTTATTTAACTTTTACTCACTGGGGATTAAGAAGCCTTTAGTTTCCAGGAACAGGCTCTATTCAGGAAATGCTTGCAGTGAGCTCTGCTTTGCATCAAATCTGACTTCCCTATGGGTATTAAAGGTATTAATTTATTAAAGGTATTAAGCCATACTAGTTTGTGGTTGATTTGTGTATCTTTTATACTGAGCAGTTCAAGTTTTGCTTTGTTCGAGGCTGTAGTGCAAAGCTATCCTTGCATTGCTTCATGACCTCGTGGCCTTTATTTTTTTCCCTTTTTGCTGCTCCGCTATAAAGTAAATTCAGAGAACACGTTGGTTTGTTTGTTTTTTTTTTTCAGAAATAAATTATCTTTATTTTAAAATTCAGACACATGTGCTTTATACCCAAAGAGATGCCAAAAGAGACTTGGTATTCATCTCTGGTGTTAAGCAAAACTGTGGCTCTCAGGGCTATGTAACCAGACACAGTGATTTTAATGAATCTTTACAAATTTGTCACCCTGCCGACACTCAAGATAGTTTTGCAGGGAATTCAGCAACCTTGCTGTCAATGTCCTCTCACAACAGAATCCAAGACATTTCAGAGATTTCCAGAGGTTAAAAAAAAAGAAAGAACAAAGAAACAAAGGTGGTGTCTTTACAGTGTCGTGTTAAATATGTTCATCTCTTTCACCAACTGTCTGCCAAGTGCATTTCTTCTCCCCGGTTTCCATGCCACCTCCACCTCCAAAATCTCTTCTGTTGCCACAGCACCTGCTGCCCTCCTAAAGTTCCTCCACTGCCAACCTCCGCTTTGTAATAACACCTGTACAATTTTCAAGCATCCTACGAGATGAAGAGTCTTTAGGAAACGTGCTGATTCCACAGGAACTCTAGTTTTTGGGCAAATGCTTCATTTATTTTTCCTAAGTTTTCCTGCAGCCACAGATTGTGGTGGCACATGGAGTCATGCTCACAGTAGCCTTCTGTCACCCGTTTCTTTCTCCGCTACTCTGTGGTCCTTTCAACAGCAAGTGCAAAGGCTTGTGACAGCCTTTGTCAGAAATGGGTACTGTCACCTCCCAGTTCATGAAGCCCATATGTGTATTTCTTCTGCTAAGCTTTGTGTTCAGGTTGTCCTTAGAATCTGTCACCTTTCCATAAGAAAAAATGTTGCTTCTCTGCTGAGATGCCAGGAGCCAAGGGCTTACTTAGACAATTTTCATGAACAACTACATTGTAATTAAATTTCTTAAAAAAAAACAAAAACAAAAAAATCCCAGCCTACAAAAGTAATTCCCAAATGCAGAAGAAAAAGCTACACAATATTGTTTGAGACCATAACCTCATTAGAAGTTATTTGCAGAGGATTACTTGATTCAGGTTAGAATTTCAAATAATGCTGTAATCAGGGATCTGAGATTTTAATCTGGGTATCTGTGTGTTTAACATAAATCATACCCTTATCATGAGCCAGATTTGCTGCCCAGGACACTGATGCCAATTTAAAAATGTCAAAATAAACTCAACTGTTGCTTACTGTTACCTCCTTAAGTCAAATAATTTTATCCTATAGTTTATGAGGAGGAGAGTGGCACTTTAATTTCCCCTCCTCATCCACCTTGTTCTAAGGAAGGATTTTTTCATTTTTTCCCTCATTTATGTTTAACTTTCACAAAAACAATGCTTAATGATAAATTGACAATCTTGCGTATTACTTGTACGTATATTGAACCACAAGATGTAAAACTAACATCCCGTGAAAGGGTCAGGAAAAAATATGGAAAAAAAGCTGACATCTCTGAAAGGAGATGAAGTGGTGTTTGTGTCTGATTCTGACACAAAGTATTTCAACAGTGAAGCTGTAAAAATAGAAAATAAGCGGTGGAGACAAAAGTTGAAGTGTTAAATCCATTCTGAGAAGTGTCTAGGCCTAAGGAAGTCAATTCTTTTTCTTGAAGACAAGAACATAAAGTTTCTCTTTATTGTTCTTTAAACTTTGAGGGAAACTTATGGAAAATTCTGCCATTGTAGTGTGACACAACTGCTGGCTAAACAACATCTTTGACATTTTTGCGCCTGCTACCCCGTGATAGTCACCAAAGGCTCCCTGTCCAAAGCACTGGAGAACCAGTTTTTGGAACTGAATCCAGAGAACAGGATGCCTGCTTGCTAAAGTCAGCCGATAAGAAAGCACATAGTCAGTTTATGTCTCCAGTCTTGCTTCTCTTCTGGGCTGAGGGTGCAAATGTGACAGTGGCTCCAAAGAGCTGGGTGCTATATCCTTCCTACTCTTGGGAGGGTTTCCCAGGGAGGTGGAGAACGCAGGTTTGAGTCCGCTCAAGCTGAGGAGGGATCTGTACACAGGTTTCCTCCCTCCATCTGCAGAAGAGCTCTGATTCTTGAGGTATTAAAGAGTAAGGGAGGAAAAGGCATGTCGGGAACCTTACTGTTGAGTAGTGGTTAGGCACTTTCAGGAATATAAAGCATGTGACAAAAGCTTTTTTTTTCCAGAAAAGTCTGCATTTATTTGCCTAAATCCCATTCAAGCATCTTTCTAGTTGGGCCTCAGTCTTTCTGTATCTCCAAGAACAGTTACAGTAAGAGAATAAATTCCTCAAAGGTTGCAAAATATTGATCTATGGTGATAACCTGGGCTGTCCAAAGTAACTCTTAATGAAATATGGCTGAGGGTCTGGTTCACGTCTTTCCTGGAACTTAAAGTAGCAACAGCGTCACCTTACACAGGAATAGTACCAAAAATGTCCTGGAAAATGCAGAACGTAACTTGGGATGAGTAGTTACTATTACATTTCTCTTGAAGGCTCTGGGCAGTGCATGGAAAAAGCCAATAGCACTTTGTGGAAGGTAGTGGTGGTCAGAAGGTTTCGAGAGAAGGATGCATTACTCATCAGTTCTGGCTGGACTACAGCAACAAGTGAAATACAAGTCTACACAGGAGCCTGCTTTAATCCATCGCTCTATTTTATGAAGCATCACACAGCATTTTCACCAATTAGCATTTGATGGAAGTTTAAGTAAGGACCACAGGGTTATTTAAGGAAAAAGCCAAAACCTATTTCATAGTCACTGACTCCTCATTTGGGAACAGTGCTCTTGGAGGGCTTGGGTAGTAGCCGGCAGTTGCGGAGCTATTTGAGGAAAATCGTGTAAATCTATAATCCAGTGGTAAATCTGAAAGACAGAAACATACCATATCTGATTAGCAACACAGCCCATATCACAGAAAAAATACAGCCCTGCAGTGAACAGCAATACCCCTTAAGCCCTTGAGCTGTTTGCTCACCAGCATTAGAACTCAATCAAATTGTGTGATTACATATTTATTTGACATCTTCAGCTGTCCACAGGATTGACTTTCAGAGTTTACTCAACTGCAATAAAAAATATTCAGTTCCTTGATTGCTGAAATAATACCACTCATAGAAAATTATTTAACTAATGCTTAAAAACTAAACAAGAGTCTTCATTGAGCCTAGATGGAATTTTCCCACAGGGACACTTTCAAATTCATTCTACAGTTTCTCACCTTTCTCTTTTTTATCTCAGCAATCTACTCATTAAGACAGCTATGCTTAAAACAGATTTTTTTTTGTGATTTCTTTTTTTTTTCCCATGGCTATAATAGCAAGATCCCCAAAGGCACCCGCTTTTAGAAATTCTTGCAGTCCAGTGCTAACAGAATTTGTATCAAGCATTTTTAGGAATTTGCACTGGTATCTGGGCGCATTCATCACGTCCAGGCTGTAAAGAACACCAGATGTATTAAAATTATTCTGAACAGTCACATTTTCTCTTCTGTAGCTTTTTCAAAAAGGCCTTTGCTGCCAGCAGAGCCACCCTCCCCCACAGCCAGAAAACTGATACCTCCCATGCTCACCTCTTACTCAAAGTTCAAGAAACCAAATTAATAAAAAAAAAACAAACCACAAATAAGACCTCATTCAATAAACAATAAATGAGAAAGAAATAAAGGGTTAGCACTGTCCAAGTTCTCTGCTTAGAACCAAAGCAAGACACAAAACCTATTACTCAGTTCATCTGAGCAGTAAGTTATTGATGACAACTTTTTTTTTTCTTAATTTGGAGTAACTTTGGGTGATTATATCCCGTCAATATACAGTACAATTTTTTTTGCACTCAGCAGCTTTTGTGAAACAGAAAAACACAATGTTAGCAGTTCTGGCACAAACCACAGGAAGTTCTGTCTCATGAGCGACACATACGCAGGCACCAGGACAGCATCCGGGCCTGAAGCTTTAAAACCATATTAAACACAACTCAAGTAAGAAAATTAGTTTTTAGATCCAGCTGAAAAACCAGAAAGAGGCTGGAATAAAGTAAGAATGGGAGGAGGCTCAATTGCAAGCAAATTACACTTTAAAGTGGGCTACTTCAGCTTGTCAGAGAAGAGCATTTTCTCATTTTGTCGGAGTCAGGGGAATCTCTGGAGCCCATTCTGAGAGTGACAGAACAGGCAGATGTTTTTCTAGCCTAAGGAGGGCCCAATGGATTTACTGGCTGCTGAGTCTATTTATGACAGCTCTGCATAAAACAAAGGTTTCGAAAAAAAACAAATAATAAGAAAAAAGAAAGCAAATATTTCTGAATATTTTATGAGCTATAAAACCCAAATGCCATAGTTACTTTTACATAAAAGCTTTCACTAGCTCTTTAGTCTATCAGTCTGGAGCCTCCCAAGAGCAGTATAACCAAAGTGCAGCACAAATGGGGCTGAAGAGTTGGTTGTGCTGAAGAAAAGAACCAGTTGGATCAAAATGGTAATTTTGATTACATTTCCTGCTGAACTTGCCTTACACAATCAGCTTAAACACCAAACCCATTCTATATACAATGCACAAGACTCTGAAAGAGAAAACTATCTTTTTTAAACCCCAGACTATCCATTTAAATATTGCTTTTGTCTGGGCAATCTGACTTGGGAAGGTGAGCAGATGGTACCTGTATTTAAAAATGCTGCCCAAAGCATCACTTGAAAGTTGCATAAAACAGACACTATTATTGTCTCATGAAGCAGAATTTATGTATCCCAACTAGGAGAAAACTTCCTCTCATTCCAGTGTGGGGTTTAATGATTACATTTTCAGCATCGTCCTTGCTTGGAATGTGCAGCATTTTATGTTATTGCTTTATTTGTGTGATATAGTTATGAGAAAGCTCTGGACTCATCCAGAAAGGCATACTCGGAATCTTAGTGGCTATAAATAAACACACAGGGAGGAGGAAGGGCAAGTCAACAGAGCAAGAGAAAGGAAGATTTTTTTTTTTACTGGGGAAAGGAAAAAAAATATGAAAAAATGAAAATCCAGAAAATATCATAGGTGAAGACTGCTGTAAGTTCATTTAAACTACCCAATTGCTTGAGGACCACAATCCCCTAATTTTTCTAGCATACTTTGTTAGTTCCACCCAGACTCATTCAGTTCCCAATAGGACATTCATTCCTAGAGAGAAAGAGCCTTGCAAGTCTGATGTGGAGGTCTCAAGGCCTGTGTCCTCTTCCAGTTCTACAGAGATGCCAGTTATTATATGCATTGCCCTGAATTTCTGTCCCACTCCTTGCTTTGCTCTCACACCGGAGCCTGAGCTCAACTGAGTGACAAAGACCAGTTTCCTCCGCAGTAACCATTCAGTGTTACCAGCATTTCCCAGTGGCTTGGGTAGCCCTCCTGAGTTCTATGCCTTTGCCTGAGCTCAGGAGCAGGAATCCCGCCATGCCCCACCTTTCTTGCAGGACTCCAGCAACCCTGGTGTAAATAAAATGGCAATGATGATGTCTGAACAGTAGCCACTGTCAGTGGCTGTGTTCCAGCTCTCCAGAGCCAGGTATTAAGTAACATTAATTACAACACTGTGCTCTGATGCTTATGTGCACCCACACCCACCCAGGAGTGCAGGTGTTACGGATGGATTTGTTTCATAGTTATTAAGCTGACAACTCTCCGTGTCTGTGTGATGTTCAGTTAGTGTGAGCAAGCTCAATGAAAGCCACGAGCTTTTATCAGGAAAAAAAAAAAAAAAATAGAGTTCCAGCCGCAAGGAAGGAAAAGGAAACCACAGAAAGAAGGGAGAACATAATATTCTTGATGAGTGATTGCAAAAATATTTGAGTAACTGAATGGAAGACAATTATAATCTAATCCAGACACAGGCCCGCTCGATAAACTCAATACTCAGGTCTAATCCTTTTGTTGAGATTTCCTTGAACAAAGCAATACATTAAACAAATATAATCTCAGCTAAGCTCTTTAGATGGAAGGCATTTTTATTTTTTTTTTAAAATTAAAAGCACCATCGAAGACTGAAACAGATTTCTCCCCAAATGCACAGCAGAAATGTCAGGAATCATTTTGCAGTACTGACCAACAAAAGCAAAGCCAACATTTTTTAATCATGACACCACAGCAGCATCCCTGTGATGAGCTCAAAGCCCTACAGAAAGCAGAACTCAGTCTGAGGTCTGCTCCTTGCCAGTGAGCAGGGCTGGAGCCAGATGCTGCAGAAACCTCCTAGTAAACAGCAGGGTTATGTTCTTAAAGGAATCTATATATCCTCCTGGTAATCAACAAGGAAAAGGCACAGGGACAAAAACTGGAACCTCATTAGTGATACCCAGGTTTTAACTTGAAAAATCCTTTAACTGCTTAACTGTGGCAAATCTCAGGAAACACAGAACTCTTATCTTACTGCTCAGCGTCCAGCACTGTCAGCCAGGATTAATTCTTTTGCTTTTACAGGAATTCCAGTCATTTACACTGGCTTAGAACCTTTCCTATAAATCTTTCCCTGGATTGCTCTTGAGAAAAAGAAAAACACTAATTTCTTAATGGTAACAATTTCTAATAATAATTTCTTAACAGTGGAGTAAGCAACACTGCTGCAGAGGAGTTCACCCCTTCGGCTGCTCTGTCAAGTGACCTGACTTGGCAATCTGCAGGTAGACTGTAAAGGCGGATATTTTTATTTTATTTTTTAAATACTAAATATTTTTATCTCCTGACCCATTTCTATTTCGTACCAGTCAAAGCAGCCCTTGCAGCAAGAGCTTAGAATATGTGGGAGGGTACTAGTGGAAAAAAGAAAAAACCCAAGGTCACAAGCAGATTTATCTGATAACAAGTTATTTTCAGCAAAGCTTCGAAGGCTGATTTTCCTAAACAGGACGTCAGTTGTTTGCTCTCCTAAAACAAAGCTCCCAAAGCAGTGAAGCCAGCACGAGGAAAGTTCCTTTTATTAATTTATCAGTTAGATGAGAGTCATTGCTGCTGTCCACATACACTAACTCAAAAGTTAGACAGGAGGAGAAGGGTATCTGTGGGGGAGAGTGGGGGGACACTCTTGAAGACAGGTATGCTCTAGTTGGTGGTATGAGCCCATGCTGGGCATGCAGGAACAACGACTGAAAATAGCCGCAGTGAAAAGTGCAGGCTTCCTGCTTTCACTGCACCTACGTAGAAGCTTTTGCCAGCACAGGTATATTGGCCAGAGATCATGCCCGTGGTCTGCCAGCAGATGTTTTTAGCATGAGCTTGGCCTGAGGAAGAGCTTCCTTGCCGCTGGGACTCTTTACTGGTTCCTACTGTGCTGTATCTAAGATGGAAGAGGATGACATTGGAGGAAACCCCAGTGGCACACTACAGGGAGATGTGGGGCAGCGGCTTTGCTGTCAAAGTTTTGCAGAGGGACGAGTTCCTGGCGGATGGAAAGACCATCCCACGGTGGCTGTTTGGACTGCCTGTGGTGCGCAGTCTGAGCACTGTTATCTTGGGAGCAACAATTCATGTTACTTTGGGTCTACCCTATGGCCAAGGGACTGCTGACCCTGGCTGCACAAGGTGCATGCTAAACTTGCAGCTGAGACTGAAAGAGTCTGCAGCAAAGGAAAACCTCAGAAATTCCATTGCTGGTTTGTGTTTGTTTGAGAAAACTCATTATTTGTAGGTGAGGGAGATTTCTCTCATTTTTGTTTGAGTTTAAATGGTGATTTTTTTTTTGAGATCCTTTTTGAAAATAGCCCCGTGGTTCTTTGCTTGACCTGGAACTGATCAAAAGAAAATACTGGACTATAATATTTGTAAGTATTTAGATGAAGACTTAATCTAAAAAAATCCTAAGAGAATACCAAGATTCTACTAGCAGGTGTTAAGTCTTTCAGGGACGTGTTAATTTCTGTCTGAATGACTCACCCTGGATCTAGGGGAGGTGGGAAAGGCTTCTGAGGTAAGTAGAAGAAACCAGTAATTGTTTGAGATGATAGGCGTTTATGACTGATGGAGAAAAAGAACTAAGTTGCATTTCGAGACTGTGAAAGAGCTATATTAAGATAAATGCAGTGATGACACCACCCCTCTACTTTCATTTTGAGGTAAACTCACCGAGATCGACATTACTCTCCAACTTCGGGTTAATGCTGTCATGTTCCCCTCTCTTGTAAAACAAATGTTGGGTGACAAACATTGCTTACCTTGAGGTAAACAGCCACACACAGCCGCAGGTTAAGGTGTTCTGGCAGTGAAGACAAAGGCTACACTGTATTTTGTGTGTTACCATCCTAATCCAGAGGGAATATGTGAGGCACCGAGCCAGAATTTACAAATGCTTCCAGCAACTTTTTTCTTGTAAATGTCAGGTTGCAGATTATGCAAAATTCCAATGTGGTCAAAGAAGTATTTGCAGTACTCAAAAAATACACTCAAAAATTATCAACACTTTGTATTACCACCAGTGTTTCTGAAGAAGCAATCTAAACCCACCCCATCAGCCTGCGGTCCAGTCAAAACCCAATTATAGCTTTAATTACAGCTGCAAATGGAATTATGCTGCCTGAGTTGAAGGATAACTTTAAAGCAGAAATGACTGAGTGGTTCCCCCTTTCTTAATGAGTTTCTCATGAGTTCTCCCTTTAATCTTTCAGAGGTGGCTTTACTTTGACATCTCACAGGGCAGAATAACGATGGCAGGAACATTTCTGTCAGTTATTGGCTGGGAAGTAATCTTCTGGGTTCTGCATGATTTGACAGGGCCTTCAGGGGCACAAGTCAATACACCTTCTGGAGGAGGAAGGAAAGGCTGAACCAACAGCAGCTCCAATCTTTGGGAAAAGTAGTCAAGTAGTCAAATCCTTTGGGAAAGCTGCGGTCTCAGACCCTTTGGGAAATACCTGGGTCCTGAAGACTTTTTACAAGCTGGTTCTGATTTACTGAATAATATTTTATGACTGAAATGCAGTTTGTTGGTTTCAGTTTCACTTTGCAGCTGCAAAAATAAATGCATTATGTTTGTCTCTTCTGTTGAGCATGTTTTTCTTAAATGAAGAACAATGAAACTAACCAACATTATCTGATTGCTTTTCAATTTACACATAGAACCAGATACATTCAGGACACTTATCTTTAATCAGTTACCTTTGCTACCTGTTTTTTTATTTGTATCAAAACCTCAGAACCAGAAAACCTCATAAATGTTGCCATTATATATGTGTATCAGTTTTTCACCAAGTGTAAAATTATGTTTCTTGCATAAAATATTTTATTATAAAAATGACCTCTTTGGCCTTTTAGTAGCAACAACTATTTATAGCAGCTAAGCCCCAAAGCAGTTTAAATCCTCAGAGCATTTTGCTGAACTTAGTTTTTAGATGATATTGTATAGATACATTCTTACACTGACGCTGTAAGTAGAAGCTCTGTTGTAAGGTAAGGCATTAAATATACAAGGTTACTACTAATTAACAAGTAATGTATAAAATAGGCAGCTCTATATATTTAAGGAAACTATAGGCTATTATTGTATTGTTTGAATAAGAACAGATAATTATCACTAGCTACAGAAAAGACTAATTGAATTTTAATGGGAGCTGGATTTGACTTTAAGCGATGTCATGTCAATGAAAACAATTAATGGGATTTTTTGTTTCACTTCAGCAATAATTATGAACAGGATACAGAAGTGAGTATATGGGCACATGTTTAGAGAAATTCATGGCTTCCATGATTCTTCAAGGGCATTCACTTTTCTCATACGTGTTGAAGAGTGTGAGGTTTGCAATTCCTAGCTGATCTGTGACGGGCAGACCCGTTTATCCGTGACCTGCACGTTGCCAGCTCTGGTGCTCCAGCCACAGCTGCTTTGGGCTTTCCATTGTGCAGATAATTTGCAACCCTAAGCAGAAACATGAACTCCTTTGCCATGGTTCACTGGCAATGTTATCACTATATTTATACAGCAAGCAGGCTGACGACTCAAAGTGCCGCAGAAAGTGGCAGGGTACAGATCTGTAGGTGTCTTTAAAGAGACAGCTTTGGTAAATTTTAACGGAGATGTTTCCCTTGCACTAGCTAACTGAAATAACAGTAAGGCATCCACTTACAGACCCATGTGGGCAAAGCATGATAAAATTTCATATAGCATGAAAGATTTAAAAAACAAAGCATTATCCTTGTGCAAGACAAAAGCTTGCTAAGCATATTTCCAAAGTGTGAAATGAGCTCTGTCTCCATACAACGTTTACATTTGCACTAATTCCTCCCTGAGAGGCAGCTCCCTTGAGCTGCAACAGCCCTCGATATCCTGTCCTTGCTTTCAGTAGTTTATAATCCTATGACAAACCTCACCATTTAGAGGTTATGAGACAAGTTCAACAGATTAGGTTAATAATCATGACTTTTTTTTTTAAAAAAGGGTTTTTTTGGTTCTCCTTATTAGGATGTGGAGTCCACTTACTTAAGCCTTTCTTTGCAATGAAGAACAAAACAAATGCCAGAATTCCCCACAAGCTTTAAAACTCCACAATTACTCATCATGGAATTTTTTGAAGTGAGACTTTTATAAAAACACCAAACATAATGAGATCAAAAGTAAAAGAGACTAGCTTCAAATATGCATATCATTTTTGCAGTCAAAGAATTGTTAATCAAATATTCATCTGAAATGGTAGCACTGGCTAGTTGTTTTAGTGACTCCTTCCTGCAAACACTTGATTATTAAATAAAATATTATTTATATTATCTTTCTAAATCAGAGACCTTCTGTAATGTGCCAACGGGAGGCAGGATATACAATTAATTACATGGGTATCTGAAAATTTGATCAAATGGCCACAGAATAGCAGCTGTTTGCTCTTTGAAGGTAAAGTTCAGATTATTCAGGTATGATAACTAAAAGTACCCACCTCTATTTAGCTGATAGCAAACGTTCTGAAGTGGAGGAGGATGTATTAGAAACTATGCTTTATGCAAAATGCCACTTGTCAGATGGACCCCTACATCTTTTAATTTCCATGGGTGACCTCAAATGTAATAATATATCCAGGGTAATGGATGCGAACTTGGAAAATTTGTCTTATGATATCATTATGCTTGAAAATAGTCAAAATCTGTAAGGGAGCTGTAGATGAGGACAGATTCAATAGGAGGAACGTGAGGAAACAGATGGATTTGTGAATAGGGGTACTGGCTTCTGTTATTTTACTATGTACTGTCAATATAATCATAAGCTCATCAGCTCTCCAGTACTTGAGAAAAACTTTTCTGTTTATCTCAAGGAGAATTAGCTTATAAAAGACCTGAGAAAAATTTAGAAATCTTTCAACTTAGTTCCTCTTCTCTAAATGTCACAAAGATACAACAGTAATGTTGCTGTTCAGTTTGGACTTTTTTTTAACGCTGTCCTAATGTCATGGTGATAATGTCTTAAGTGAAGAGTTTTATTATCTGTTTTCCATTCCAAACTGAGGAAAGTACACAGAAGGTGTTATAACAGATCCTTTTTGCCCTCTGGGTAACTTTAACAATAAACAAAATGACCCTTTCAATACACAAGGAAAGCATCAACTTCTCTCAGGGACCGTCAGGGAAGTTCAGATAAAGAACCATGACTAATACTTTACTAATACTTTCTTTGCCAGAGCAAGATTAAAATGCAGAATTGCTGATGCACCTTTGAATGCAAATCCCTTTTGAGGCAGTTACTGAACTTTCAAGTCAAGATGGGGACAGAAATGTAGAAGAATGACTACTACAATGCTAAGAAGAAAAAGCAAAGAAGAACAGGCTGGAGTATCCTTTCACCAAGCTGTCAGTTTTCTAATTAAACATACAAATTGTGTATACACTCTGTTATTTTCCTTTGAATGACCAAAACCTGCACGAGCAGCATTCCCTGGGAAACCCTTTTCCTACAATGCTCTTTGGTACGTATCAGAGAGTTCCTTCAGGTGAAACTATCAGAAGGCATCTGCACCAAATTTACATCATGTTGGTGAAAAAAGAGAACTGACAAAGTTGTTTACATTCCAATTTCTCAGTCCAGTTCTGTAACTTTTTAAAACCTATTTCCTCTCTTTAATTTTTTAACAGAAACAGGTTGGCAGGGTTTTATTACCCAAAATGAATGACAACTTTCTCAAAAGAATTCTCATATGAATTTAGATGAAATATGAGTTATTTTCATAAGACACCACTAGTGGTGCATAAAGTTGAATAAATTTTGGAATAATTATTTTTCAATGAAAAATGTGCCTTGAGAAGTAAACCAAGTTGTTCTTTATTCTTTTGCAGCCAAACAAGGATCCATTTTAAAGCTCACATAGCGGCAATTGTCTGCCTTTCACCAAATACTTTTGCAGGTTACAAGATGTTGGGATATACTTGCATGTGACACTTAGCACTGCTCATGTTAGATGTACAAAAGCCAGGTCAGACACTGCTGATAAGAAGCTGTGGTGAGCCCACAACTCTGAGGATGCTGCAGCACACCTCCACGGAGGCAGCAGCTCATTTGGCTGGGTCAGGCTGAGCTGGCTGCTGCCAGGGATGTGCCAGCTGATGGCCGGGAGCCGGGCTCCTCATCAGCACACTAGCAGCCTGGCTGCACATCTGGGCTCAGGCTGTCTTGAGGAAAGGTCTGTGCTTTTGCAGCTTGGCAATGTAAAGTCCTCTGCTGGCAATGAAAGGAGATGAATAGAAGAGAAAAAGCTGGAGCGCATCAAACTTGCATAACCCATCTGAATCTCTTCTAGCTACTCATTCCCAAATAGATGCAGCTAAGCTATGACTACAACTGCAGCCAAAAACTTCAGGGCTTGGCAAAGCAGAGGCTCTCACAGCTTGCTGTGTCAGGAGTCAGACAAGGTATTCCAAAGGAGTCAGGAATTCCTCAATATCCAGGATCAAGAATATCTCCTCTTCTGCACAAACAAACAAGAAACACCTCTCTCTGTAAGAAACCAGAGCTGTTCTCGTACCGTCAGCTTCTAGTCTGCTTTCAGGCACATAGCTACGAGTTAGAAACATTATTCCTCCCCTGTCCTTCAGCTCTAAGTTTCAGACACCAGCCCCTGCCCTAGCACCGACTGGTCTGCTGCAGTGAGGGATGATCCAGTGTCACTCCTAATGGAGGAACAGATTCCGCAGGGGCTGCAGTGCTGAGGACAGGCAGCTGTACTACTCATTCACTTACACAGATATGTCTTTCTGCTTCTAACCCCTTCAGCTGTAGCTGGAAACTTGGTGGTACGTTTGTGGTTGAAAGCCTTTGCTAGCTCTGCAAATTGAGCTGTGGCTGGGGGGAGGTGGCTAGGAGGCAGAGTTACAGAGTGTGGCTGACTGATGTGTTTTCCCTAGGCTGACGCTTTCAAAGCAAGCCACGGAAGGGCTCTGGAAAAGGTATTAGAAAGGAGTTTTACAGAACTTACCTCTCTCCTGGCAATTTCCCTTGGCATACTTGGATTTTCTACCTTTAAGCTGAACTACAGGCTGCAACACAGCAAGCATCAGAAGCATAAATAAACTGTGGCAGCATGGGAGTTTTCTGGTTTGAGATATCCTTACAGTGTACCTAAGTGTGTAGAATATGATTGCAAAGAGCAGGTCTATCGTGTGTTCTGGTGTAGAAATATCATCTGGGCAAATCTGAAATGCTCTCTCGGGACAACTTGTTATTCCCTGGCCCTATGCATGAAGTAGGAAAAGATGATGAACACAGGTGTTAGTAAACTAAGCGCTTGCGGTGCTTTTCATGCAGCTGAACACTTCATTCATTTGATAATTTCTTTATTCCTTTAGATATGGTGTATCAATAAAGCTTGGTAAGGCAAAATGATTGACTGTGGAAAGAGAGATATAGATGAGAGATAGAGAGATAGAGAGAGAGAGAGAGAGAAAGGGTCCTCACCACCACTTTGTAACCAATTGATACCTACTGCAGTTGCAAGGTTACTGCAGTATTACTGCTACAACTATTGCTACAAACATTCAAAATAAAGAATGGTCCCTCCATGGATTAACATCAGTAGAAATCAGGAGATCAGCCATAATTATACCTTTGTTGCAGCCTTGATGTAAGAAGGTAGAAAGCTTGAGCTGGTTTCTCAGGTAACTTTTTGGAGAACAAGACATTGCTTGTGATTGCCTTGTTTTCCAGAGAAGAAGAATATTTTAGCTTCCAGCTCTGTCTATAACAATGAGGTTTCAAAAGCAATACCCATACTTTTAAAAAAAAAAAGAACAAAAGAGAGAGAAGTACAATCCTAGGCATTTTTTGCTTCATTACACTCCTGTGTTCATTCATCTCCATTTCAACTGCAGAGGGGTAAGCAAGCTGATTGAGGGAGGATAACAAGCTAGATCAGAGAGAAGTCATTTGGAGGTCTAAAAAACCCAAGTACCTTAGCATGTGTTTGTTTCTTAAGGTGAGGCACAACTGAAAACAGACACAGCAAAACACTGTGGGGAAGTCTCAAATCAAAATTCAGTAAGTCATTTAGAATCTGTTAAATGTAATACCTATTTCTAGCATAGGATAAAATAAGCATCTAAACTTTGCGGGCATGACCAAAAACCGGTGTAGCAGGCAAAGCATAAACATCACAGTAATTAACTCCCACTAGCATGAACTGCTGCATGACATATTTTTGACAGAATTTTAGATACATGTAACCCAAAAAACAGATCTACATTATGACAAAATTACTCTGAATACTACATGTTCATCAGGGGAGGAAAAACAAAGGAACCTTCCTTACCTGCTATTGCTTCAAGAGTAGGGATGGCGATAGTGCTGTAAGTGCTGATACATCTACAGGACCATGTGCAAACAAAGGGTTCCTCTGCATTTTCCAGGCCTGGCAATCTGTCCACGAAGAAAGAGCCCCACTGTTTAGATACAAAGTAAGGAGTTTTGGGCTGATCTTCCTGAAAGAAAAAGAAATAAGCATGTAATCCTGAAAGAGAGAAATCTTTCTCTATACAAATGCAAACATCAGTATAAGGAAGTCTGGTGTTTCTGTGTTTTTCTGGGAAACCTGTATTGTATCTCCAGAGCAATGTGACTTTAAAATATTATAAAGAAAACAATAACCATCTTCCTCCTGTAAGTCCCCAAGCTCATGTTCGTGCAATGTACGCATTCCCTAGGACATAAAAAGTTAGCTTTAAATATTTTTTTCCCTTAAATAATCTTTTCTTTTCTGTTTTTGCTAGCATGGATAGTCTGCTGCCCTTCCCTACTGGAGAAGCTGGGTAGCTGCAGCACAGACTGTAACCCAGCCTGGACCTCTTCCTGGGAGACAGGATTCTCCCAGGCTGAATGGAGTAACTGCAAAGACTGCATCATGCCACATGTGTCGTGTTGTCTAAGCTGAGGAATGAGAGAGAACAGAGCTCTGGGATCCATGGAGAGCCATTCAGCAAATTGTAAAAAACTGATTTGTTTTCATGTATGATTTTCAGACTCCACCACATAGACTCATTATGTTTCAAAGAAAGCATTAAAGCAGCATTGAGAAAACTGTTTTTTTTAGCAGTTCACCTTGACACATGTTGTATATTGCCATAAGCAGTCAGAAAAAGCTCCAGAAGGCCTCTACTGAAAGAACAAAAAATGGAAAACAAAACTGTGACCTACACTATAGAAAACCCGTTGATGGTATTTGTGTGCAAAGTATCTTTTGAGACCAGCAAAGCTTAGAAGAACAGCTATACTAGCCTGTGCCTTTAGATTCATGAACTTTAGTACTTTCTTTTCCATTTAACCCTTTTCCTGATAGTTTTGAGAATCTGCTGGAATAATTTGTGTTTATGACAGAGGTCCGTGGCTTCTGGTCGCAAGAAAGCTGTTGCTCCAGCTGTACAGACCACATCCGTAAACATAGAGCCATTCTCTTTGTGATTCTGGGTAACACTTTCTTCTTTGACCATAGCTGGGGGAAGGGAGAAAGTACTGATTTAAGAGCTGGTCTTGTGTTGTTTGATTTGGGTTTTTTTTTTGCCTCATATATAGGAACAGTATCTTTTTTTTTTTTTTTTTTATTGTTTTTTTGTCAAATCTTATCTTCCCATGAAAATCCCAGGACTTTACACCAGTTATAATAAAATGTAGATGCTATGCTGGATTAAAATCTGTTTGCCAGCTGGATGACATATGTAGAAAACTGTTAGAAGAAACCTTTTTAGGAGAAGGCTGTTCCAGGCATTCAGGTGATTAATGAAAACAGCACCACCAGTACTGACCCACACAAGCCTGTCCACAAAAGACAGGGCCTTGTTTATTGACAAGGGAAAAAAATCTGAGGCTTCTTCATTTTGAAATGTACGACTGGTCCAACAGGCAATTAAAATAGCAACCTCCAGAAATGAACTGATTTGTTCAGACGACTGGTTCTTAGAGTGGCAATGTCTTCCTTTTTAAGAAGGGATTAACATCTTTGATTTACAGCCTAAGCCCTTAGGAAAACCAAACCTGGTTAGATATAAGAGTTGTCTGCAAGTCACGTGGTAGAACTCCCATCATTTTGATACTGACTTATCTCCATGTGACCAGGGTGCTTGGGTAGTGATGCTACATCTTGATCTCAAATCTGAAAAGAGCTGTCAAAACTTTGCCCACATCCTTTGGAAACATCTCATGTGACTCATCCTGCCACCCCTAACTGCTGCCTTCAAGATCTCTGTATCTCACCTGCAGCGTGCGTAACCTGCAACGAAGGAGAGACCACACCCCATGAAGTCCATGCATCTGTGGAAACGAGGCAAAAGCCCCCTGATAACATCACTGTTCCTCACACTCCTGGAGACACACATTCAGCAGTGGGGCCAAGGAGCTCTGAAAGGTGCTCCAGAGGCTCCTGTAGTCCCTAGATGAGTGGTTTGCTCTCCAAGCAGGACAGTAAATCCTGGGAAGTGCTGAACAATCCCTCTTTCATGTGCAAAACCTCCAAGCCTGTGGCTTTGCTCTCTGGCATATTGGTCAGACAGTAGCAGGTTAGATGTTGTTTGTCAGTTGAGAGTACAAAGCCTCAGAGGGTAGGTCTAGACTTCAGAGAAATAACGATGGCAGGAGCTTCCCCCAACTCCCAAGGCTTTCCACTTAAGTTCAACCACCTGGAATACTGACTATCACCTTGCTTCACTAGCTGAACACAAACAGAGCCTGTTAACAGAGCAGACAGAATCTGTTAATAGGACCCTTGGGTGACACTGCTTTGTTGGCTTTCAAATGACCTATTTAAAACTGGAATAGGCAGGGGGCTGAGCTCTGAAGTTTTTCCACATTTCACAGAGTCACAGAACAGTAGGCATTGGAAGGGACCTCTAGAAACCTAGTCCAAGCCCTCTGTTAAAGCAGGTTTAGCTAGCACAGGTTGCACACAAAGAGATGAAAAAAAGAAGGATGTAGAAGAGACAGGAGTGAAAAGTCAAGCTGAAAACCATTGTACATGCAGTATATTAGTATTTTTAGGTGGTTATTTGCCATCTATGCCATCATCTTTATACCACTACGATTATTTTCTTGTGTACTGTATTCTGTATCATGCATCCAGTATAATGGATGGGACTGATGGCTCTATGCTCTGCTTTGTGTCAGGCTAGTAACATCACCACTCACTCTCAGTGCCAGAACAAAAAAAACAATGCTCAAAATACAGTTTTGCTGGCATAACAACAAGCTTTTGAGGTGTTTCTGCCAGTGCAGCTGTGATGGCCACAACAGCCAAATGCCCCTGAATAACACAGCCACACTGGGTGTGCAAACCTGCCACTGGTCTAATTATTGCACAGAACCCGCCTGTCCTGTGTCGTTCCCCCCCCCTCCCCGGCCTTGCAAATATAAAACATTTCACCCATAATATAGCTACACTTCACATGGATTGCTGTAAGCAGACTGCCTTTAAAATAAAATACATTTCAGTTCAGGATATTGCTTTAAGCATAAGGCTTTAACTCACCAGGTTTCACAACAGGTTGTTCCTGAAAATGCTGTTAGATTTGCGTTAAACATCAATAAAGAGACAAACAGAGCCAAAAGGCACAGAATAATTAGCCCATACCTAACGTCAAGCTGAGGGAGTCAGGGAAATTCAGGGGTTCAGGGCTCTGACCCCCCCCAACCACCCACCCACTAGGTAATATTGTAAAAAATATTAGGTTTTCCTTCTAAATGCAAAAATATTGGCTATATCTGCCAATAACTTCTTCAATTTCTGCTCCATTCATTCCTATAGCCCAAGGTTTTTACACACTGAATAGCTCTGCTGTAATTGCTTCCCTCGAAATCCTGGGACAAATTCCAGCTTTTCTTCGAGTTTTCATTGATGGAATTGATCACACATTTAAAGAACAGAAGGCAAAAAACAAAGCCTCCAGCCAAACAAACCAACCCCCAGATCTGGGGGGAATCTCATTTCAACACAAGGCTTGTTTTTGTTTTCTGTTTCTTTTTGTCCCCCTGCACGCTGCAATTCACTCAGAGGCCGAGTAATGTCATGAATAGCTTTTAGTTTGCTATTCTCTTGCTCATTTGGTTATGACTCATGCACTTGAAAGAACTGCAGATGTTACCATAGCTGCACAGTTATGTGTATCTGGCTTATATCACTCTTTTAGACAAAAACTGCTAATGAAAATGGAAATTGCTAACCTTCCAGTTTGTGTGCAAGAAGGTTGTTTTCTTCCCTGTTAGCAATGAAATACCAGTAAAACAATTGAAACTGTTTTTTTGTAGATTCTTTCTGAAAGATGCAATTGCAAATTTCTTCAGTAACTTTTTGTAAGGATTAACAGAAGGCAGTATTTAATCTTGTATGAAATACTCCCTCTCTGCACACACAGCGTGACATGGAAATGGCAGCAGTAGTATATTTTTTTAATTGCCAAGGATGAGAAGGCTGATAAATAAGACAATCTAATTTGCTAATGCCTAATTTTCCAAAAACACCTGACTTTGTACAATCCTTTGGGTTGGCTTTTCTCCCCTCTTAACCAAGGATTAACGGGAAAAGTTGATTAGGGGAATGAAAATAAAAACTTCCATAGGCTTGTAAAGGGAGTCCCTTTGAACTAGTCCTGTTAAGTTAGTGGTGTCCAGTCAACTGCAGAGATATGGATGTGACCTGTTGTTCAGACTCCAGTGAGCAGCGTGGTAATGAAACAGCACCACTGACCTGCCACAGCCCCCCTGGTTCAGGTTCCTTTAATCAACGCGATTCATTTCTCCCTTGCTTGCTCGCTGTCACTGGTAGCGGATGTAAACTGAACAGGGGTTGTGTGTGGCAGAGCTGGTGTCTCCCTGAGACACTGCAGTTTCTTATCAGGAATGCTACAGTGTGAGTGAAATGTCAAGCACTTGTTGTCTAAAAGTTGCAATTTCCTGATTGATAACTGGAGTGATAGAGAAGATGGATCTCGTGAGCAGTCCAAAAGCATTGCAAACTAGAGAGAACTCAATCATCAAAGGCTTAGAAACACATCACATCACTCAATGAACTCTTTGTGCTCCCAGGAGAAGGAACACGTTCTGGCTGTCTGTTTAAATACCTGCAATTCAAAAGCATATATTGAACACAGTTAAGAAACCACAGTTGAATAAAAAAAACCCAAAAACCTTACAGAGATGTAGCTCTATGCAGCAATGCAGCAGAGTCTTCAGTCAGAGAATGAACAGATTTATAGAGGTGAACAAGTTATTTTTATAGCATTAATTAAATCAAATTATATTATCATATGCAGCACTACACTCTTCTCCCCCCCCCCCTTCTTTCTGATAAACATTTTTTTCTTGACAGAAGACATCAATTTGTCTTAATTTCTGGTTTTCTACAGTCCAGGAAAAAGCCTAAACAGTACCGATTACATTTCCTTATTTCTGTGACTGAAACATCCTTGTCTGACTTCAGTTTATAAATCAGGACAGTGGGGGAAAACAGTAGATATGTCTATTAAAAAATGTAGAGAAATAGATGTCACGTCTACATTAAGACCCACTGAAGATACTACTTTCTCCATAAAAACCAGGGGCCTTTATAACACTTTTTAGTCAGATTAAAAACATCTCTAGTATAAAAGCACCTCATCAAATCTTGCTACCAGTAAGTTAACTTTTTAATCACAAAGTATAATTTAAGAAAAAAAAAAAAAGTTAAGACCTTTTCAAAGCAAAGTGCTTTGAAATAAACCCTGGTTATTTAGGAACATAAGAAAAGAAGAAACACTCCAAATGGAGAGTGCACCTGCACTATTCTGTGCATAGGACATGCTGGAAGTCTGATGCTTCCACATCGGCCATCTGAAGACTGTTCCCTGTCCATATACGTCAGCAGCAGAAAGAAGGATAGACCAGAACAGCCTTCCATCTTCCATGGGAGAATTAAAGAGTGGCAGTAGTGTTAAGGCCCTGCTTCCCAGCTGTGATGAACCTGAAAATCTGTGGTAACTGAGTAGTCTGCATCAGACCAGACTTTGAAACAGTCCCTCTGCAGCTGTCATCAAAATAATCTAGAAGGGAAGTAACAAAGTTCTTTGTATACGAGGAAAGTAAAAGCAAAGTGTATGTCATGGAGAGAGAAAGAGAGCTTTAAAACAACCTCATAATAATTCCTACATGTTTACAGCTGGCCACAACATGCAGGGAAATGTTATGAACTCATTAAGAGTTCAGGTGCTGGATGTGGGATAAGCAGCTATTAAATTTCTCCTTTTAGAACAGAGGGCAGGTTCCTGTACAGAAAGGGAGAAGACAACTATGCTTTTTTTTGTTAAGGGAAAGTGCATACAGCTCTTTTTGCCAAGGTCTGTGATTTAGCTCTGGGTACAGGCTCTGTGTCACCCATGCAGTGCTGAGCTGGGACAGGACAGCACCCTCCTGGTGCAGCTAGAAGGGTATGTCTGTGAGAGATGCTGACGCTGCCAGTGGCCTGGGTGCAAGGAACCCTTACCTCATATTTTCCTTTCTTCTCCAAGGGCTCAGATTCAGTCTCTGCAGGCACCATAACTTTGTCCCCTAGAAGCTCCTCTAAGATAAAGACGGTTTCCCAGTTGCTATAGTGACGTGCTGGGAAAATATCTGAGTGCATGCTGTCACCAAAATAAACAACCTATGAGGGAAGCAGCAAATTAAAAGTTCATTGTATATGAGGAAAGCACAAACAAACTGTATTTCACAGAGAGAAAAAGTGCTTTAAACCAACCTAATAAAAATTCCTCTATGTTTACTGTTCATGATGACATAGAGATCTTACTGATGTCACATTGTCTGGGGTATCTTCAACTGGTTCTGTAAGAAAAAGGCTGGCCCTGCATATTCTCCTCACTCTCACCCTCCAGGGGCATTGGATGGGGATGCCTGGCTAGATGTGGTTTTTTGACTGACAGAAAGAGCCTGTCAGGAAGCAGTGGAAAAGACTACCAAGAAAATACCCCATTATTTAATGGGAATGAATTTTGGAAAACTTTGGAAACAAGGGAGAACATGGAGGTTCTTTCAGTGACTCAGAACTCTTCTGTGCCCAGGGTGTAGTTTATCCACTAGGGAAAATGTGGTCCCACCACATTCAGTGGCATTTTCACCCATCCAGACCTGTAATTAAACTAATGTGATCCTAATTTTCCCTGATGCCACCTTGTAATCTGTTTCCTCAGGGAGATCATTTATTTCCTGAGGACAGTCTGATTCTCCCCAGAGCTGCTGAAATACATGACCGTGCACACAGTATAACACACCTAGGAGGTTTACATTATCCTACCAATAAGAAGACTAACATGGTACTTCCAGTTCTGCACTGCAGTCTGTTAGACAACGGGAAGTGTAACCAGAACAAAAATTTGTGACTAACCACATCAATAACTTTAATGAAAGCTTGTTGGGTGAATTTTAGACTGAAACGGGGTATTTTCAGTAATAGTTACTCTCATTTATGACATACCTTGGGATCCAACTTGCCAGTCATCTTCTTCAGTAGTTCATAAAGCTGGATAGCATTACCTTGGGAGTACCAGCCAGGCTTGTCCAGTGATACCAGAGCTTCCTGTTCCTCATCATTCTCTGAAATCACCAAGTAAAATGTCCCACTGTTAGTGACAGCAGCCCATGATCCTGCATTTGTGAGGTGTGTGAGAAGCTGCCTGTGCACAGCTTGGAGATTGTGGTCCATTTTAACACTAAACTAGGACCCGTGTCTCACTCAAGTCCTGGGACTGACTGCAGGTTCAGTCAAAGTGCTTGGCAGCTGAAGGTAGGCAGACATCTGTGAGAAAAGAAGCAGTCAAGCGCCTCATCTCCAAGGGCTACAGAAGACCTGAGGAATCAAAGTCATAGGCTTGGCCTCCCAAACACTGCAGTTGTGAAAGCAGGAAACCACACAGACCAAACTGATGGAGGAAGTGCTACAGATTGAAGGTGAAACCATGAGATAAAACATACCAGAAGAGACAGAATGTACCTTTCTTCACAGACAGATCACCTAATGCTTTGAAACACTGACATAAATACTGCAAAACAGACTGAGGTAGCTCTTACGGGCATTTGCCAGCCTTAGATCAGCACAAACAACGAGCAGTTCCAGTTATCATCCAATTCTGAAGAAACATCAAGCAGGTAATTCTGCTGCTGGTGGTGTGATCCACATTGGCACACATCCACCACCAGCTGCCGGCGAACCAGAATAATCAGGAGAGGCCGAAACTCCCCAGTTATCCCCCAGCTGTGCCACAGGATTCATTTCCACCTGATCCCAAAGCAGCTGGATCTGTCCTGGTGTCCACGTAATCATACTGCTCATTCAGATTTATGTGCTGTTGCCAGATCAACTCCTTTTACCTTCCTGCTGGAGCCAAAACTCCTTAGTGAGCTGATAAACTAGAATTTTAATACTAATGTCTCTGTCTGTTAAAGTGGTTAAACAAAAGGGTGACTGGTATTCAGCCTCAGTCAAGCATGCCTTATTTTCTATGCTAGAGACAGCAAGCTTAGAAACCAATACAGTATTTGATCTGACTTAGGTGTAGCATCAGGACTTCAGTTTTTCTCCTGCTTTATAGAATTTTTTCAAAGTACTTACAACGTGCAAACTGCATTTGGTTAGAGACTGCTGAAATCTGGAATGCAGACTTTGGAGAACAGCAAAATGACAGCTTTATGTTTTAAAAGCACTGAAGAAGTACATGGTGCAGCACACTGATCCTTGAAAGAAATTAAAAAAGAAGCAAAGTGTTCCACAGGTATGTGGAAAGAGGCAACAAATCATTTTTTGATATTATCCATCTAAGAATTTGAATAAACACAGGATTTATTGTCAGACAAAACAATTCTATATTAAGGATGTTTTATAAACTAGGAAAAAACAAGGACATTCAGAGTCGACACTAACAATTCATGCAGAACTTGTGTGGAAACATCTTTTCCTTTGTTCTTCAGAAACTTAACGATAACAATACTTACGACAGCATTTATAAAAAACAATAAATCTTCATTTCCTGACTTTTAAAATAATTTTGACCAAACAACTTTTGATCAAACAGAACCTGTCAAACTTCAGTAAATTTGTTTTATTTTTCCCTGTATTTTTAGACATATTTGTAAGGCTGGCTGAACAAGTAGACACAATCTTCAAACAATATGGACATAGAAAAAGAAACTTAGGAAAACTATTCTTTTGAGCTGCTTTCAAAAGTTTCTTGATATTGCTGAAGGTTTGTCTAGCTGTCATTGTCTCTCCATTCAGTCAGTCAGGAAAATACTAGAGAAAAATGGAGCTATTATGAGAGGGATTTTCAGGATAACAACAGTGCATTTGCAAATAGAAGCACCAGCAGCACCAGAAAGCTCCAGCAAAGAGCAAGACCCTGCTTTGCTACCTCAATGGAAAGGCATGGGGGGCAGTCCTGACTGAAAGATTTCACTCTAATTACAAGGTAAATGATCTCTCACTCTGTGAAATCTGTTACTGTCACCCCTAGCAATGGGATTCATCTCACTTAACTTGATGCATCCGGAATTTAGGCTTCTAATTTACAGTTACAACCTGAAGTAGTTGGCCAGGGTCCCTCCATAGGCAAAAGAGAGGGCAAGAAGCACTTTCGAGAGGTGCCAACTCTGGAGGAAGAAAGGATTTAATTAAACTAAGAACTTTGCTTATAGGCAGTGAAATGAAGGGAAATTTCAAAGCCTGGTTTCCTCCTCTGTGCTTGGAGGCAGCAAACAGCACTGAGAGGTCTAATTCATTATGGGAACACCTGGATTTTGGATGGAACTTCAGAAATCTGAGAAATTCAGAAAGGTCCTTTATAATGATTGAGTTGTAGGGTCATATGACTACAAACTGGCAAACTTTGCCTCGAAGCATCTCATGTGTCTGCTCACACATCTAGAGGTGACGCTCTCAGTGTGATTTCTGTAATCTGAAGCGGGAGGAAGTTAATGGTCTTTCAGTTGCATTAAGTCCTATTAAGGAAAAAAATTTCTAATCCACTTATATTTCCCTTATGGAAAAATATAGTCAAGAAAGTAATTTTTCAGCCTTGTGTCTTAAGGCCTTTTATAGTAGAATCATAGAATTGTTCTGGTTAAAAGATACCTTCAGGTTCATCAGGTCCAACTATTGACTCGACACATCTACTCATCTTAAATACCTCCAGGGACAGTGACTCCAGCACATCTCTGGGCAGCCTGTTCCAGTGATTTCATAGAACCATTAATGTTGGAAACATCCTTTAAGATCACCAGGTCCAACTGTCTACTAAATATTATCAGGAACACTAAACCATGTCCTGAAGTGCCACTTAAACAGGTCCAGGGATGGTGACTGCACCCCCTCCCTGGGCAGCCTGTTCCAAGGCCTCACCACTCTCTCAGTAAAAAAAATTTTTGCTAATATCCAACCTAAACCTCCCCTGGCACAACTTAATCCCATTCCATCTTGTCCTATCACTAGCCACCTGGCAGAAGAGACAAGTATCTACCTCACTACAACATCCCTCCAGGTAGTTGTAGAGATGGGTAAGATCTCCTCTAAGCCTCCTCTTTTCCATTCTAAACAACCCCAGGTCCTTCAGGCACTCCTTTTCTCCAGACCCTTTACTAGCCTCATTGCCCTTCTCTGAACTCACTCCAGCACTTCAATGTCTTCTCATACTGTGGTGCCCAGAGCTGAATCCAGTACTCAAGCTGTAGCCTCACCAGTGCCAAGTACAGGGGCATGATCACTTCTCTACCTCTGCTGGACACACTGCTTTTGATCCAGGCCAGGATGCTGTTGGCCTTCCTGGCCACCTGGGCACACTGCTGGCTCATGTTCAGCCATCTGTCCACCAGCACCCCCAGGTCCTTTTTGGCCAGGCAGCTTTCCAGCCACTGCTCCCCAAGCCTGTAGCGCTGCCTGAGGTTCCTGTGACCAAAGTGCATGACCCAGCAGTTGGCCTTGTTAAACCTCAGCCCATCACTCCAGCCTGTCCAGATCCCTTTGCAGAGACTTCCTACCCACGAGCAGATGAACAATTTGTGCACAATTTGGTGTTGTCTGCAAACTTGCTGAAAGTGCACCCAATCCCCTTGTCTAGATCATCAATAAAGACATTAAACATGACTGGCCCCAAAACTGAGCCCTGGGGAACACTGCTAGTGAGCGGCTACCAACTGGGTTTTGCTCCATTCATCACAACTCTCTGGGCTCGGCCATCCAGCCAGTTTTTAATCCAGAGAAGAGTACACCTGTCCAAGTCACGAGCTGACAGCTTCTCCAGCAGAATGCTGTGGGAGACGTGTCAAAGGCCTTACTGAAGTCCAGGTAGACAACATCTACAGCCTTTCCCCCATCCACTATGTAGGTCACATGGTCATAGAAGGAGATCGGGTTTGTTAAGCAGGACTGCCTTTCCTGAACCCATGTTGGCTCAGACTGATCATCTGGTTGTCATCAATGTGCTGAGTGAGCACACCCAAGATGAACTTCTCCATAATCTTCCCTGGCACTGAGGTCAGGCTGTCAGGCCTGTAGTTCCCTGGATCATTCTTCTGGCCCATTTACAACCCTTTCTGTGAAGAAGACTTTCCTAATATCCAATCTAAACTGCCACTGGCACAACCTGAGGACATTTCCTTTTGTCCTATCGCTTGTTATTTGGGAGAACAGACTGACCCCCAACTCGTGACAACCTCCTTCCAGATAGCTGCAGAGAGCAATAAGGTCTCCCCTCAGCCACCTTTTCTCCAGGCTAAACAACCCCAGCTCCTTCGGCTGCTCTTCAAAAGCCTTGTTCTCTAGACTCTTGACCAGCTTTGTTGCCCTTCTTTGGACATCCTCCAGCACCTCAATGTCCTTCTTGTAGTGAGGGGCCCAAAACTAAACCCAGTTCTCAAGTTGCAGCCTCACCAGTGCTGATCAGGGGAGGATGATCACATCCCTAGTTGTGCTGGCCGCACTATTTCGGATACAAACTAGGACACTGTTGGCCTTCCTGGCCACGTGGGCACACTGCTGGCTCACCTTCAGCTGGCTAGTAGTTCCATCATGTAAAAATAAACACACAACCACTAAGAAGGCCATTAATGACACCACTGGCTCTTGCCTTGTATTGTACCCTTCAGATAGCAGATACATGACAGCACTGAATAAATATGCAAATTTCCTGCAAAATGCTCCAGAAATGTGATTAAAGTGGTTCCTAAAATATTTTAGATGTTCCAAACCTAACACTGGCTACACTCAACACAAAAGGAAAACTGATGCTGAACTTCCTTCCACTTTGCTGTTACTGATTTGTAGAAGTTCATTCAAAGGTCAGAAATGCTATAAATATTCCTTCTGCAGGAAGTAATACATATATAGGTGGGGATGCTCATGCTTCAGGACTTAGAAGATGGGAGGAAAAGGAGATAACCAAGAAGAATTTCTCAGATGATTTAGATAGGTGATTTGCTTCCTTCTGAAGTCTAATATATCACTGAAACCTGGATTCCTGGCCGTAGACTGAAAACGTGCCCCAACAAGAAACATAAAGGTAGCAAGCAAGTAAAATTAAAACAATTAACTGCAGAAAATCGTCCTATTAAAACACTCACCCAAACTTCAACGCCGAGTCAGAGCAATTTTCCTGAGGGGAAGTTACTCTTCCTTTTTACAACAACGAAAGCTTGACTCATGCTGGGACAATATTAATATCACTAGAATGGCAATTAGCACATGTGTTTAACAGCTTGGGAAGTGTTTTCTGATTCAAAAAATGTACTCCAATCATCATTGCTTTTTTTGGATAAACCAATTGACTAACAAGACCCAGCATCCTTTTTCTTGTGATAATTTTCTTAGTTGTGTTTAAATGTGTGTTGCAGGTTAAATGTGTGATGGTAATTTACTTTGGCACAAAGTTGCTTCTTGTGAAAGACTGCACATTCTTGCTTAGCTTACTGTTTATGGGTCGTACTCACCCATATGGATACCTAAACACATTGAATGATGAGGTTGTGTCCACACTGCATGTTCAGCAGTGCAGGGTCTGAATTTGAAGCTCTATCCCTAACCTTGGTGGCATTGATACTGTTAAATCCCAGTCCATGGGACAGGATTCTTGTTTGGGAAGCCCAAGGTTAAGAGAGAAGCTAAAAGGTGAGGGGTGATTATTGCTTTGACAGTTATTCGCCTACACTCCGCCACACTTACACTGTGGTTAATTTTCATCAGGTCACCACCCCTGACACCACCACTCTGTACTTCTAGGTGGCTGTCCTACAGCGAGTGTTAGTTACACATTGGGACGAGGACGTGTGAATGATTCACCCAGGAACCCAAGGACATATCACACCTACTTGACCAGGCAGAGGTGGGGGTAAGAAAGCAACCTGAAGTGTCCTGAGGCCATGCCAGCTGAAGATCATAGAACAGTTTGGGTTCAAAGCAACCTTAAAGATAATCTAGTTCCAACCCCCCTGCCATGGGCAGGGACACTTTCCACTAGACCAGGTTGCTCAAAACCCTTTCCAATCTTGCCTTGAACACTTCCAGGGAGGAGGAATCCTGAACTGCAGTGTGTGCAGTCATCAATGGCAACGCCTTCTGCCTTCTTATCTTTCTCCGGACAGCCTTTTACTCATTTCCATACAAATCTAGTTAGACAGACTATTGGGGTTACTGGTATTTTTTGTTCTTTTGAACTTCTTGTGCCTGTACCTGTCTCTGCTTCTTCGAGCCCGCGGGGAGCTCTTGCAGGCTCTCACCGCCTGCAGGCACTTAGGCCAGATGGGTCTGTGTGTTTAGCACACTGAAGCCCTGCTTACTGACTCAGGGGACTACTGTAAACCAAGGACATTTTATGATCCACAACCATCATACTGATATGCCTCTCTGCAATTTAAAATAATGTATTATCAGGCCCCAAGGCATTAATATAAAAGCTGGGTTATGTTCCAGCTTGGCTTGCAAGCACAGCCTGATTCTAGACAGTGTTTTGAGTTCAGTTAAGAAATACAAACTCTCTTTTCCTGAAAGGCACTCAGGGCAGGAAACTACATAATTTTTCAGTTGAGACAAAGGGACCTGCATAAGTAAAATTGTTGTGGTGGGTTCTTCCAGTTGTGAAGGTAATGTGAAGGGATGACATATGCTGGTGAGTTCCCCTTTGGGCATGCTCTCCATGAAGAAAGTGAGAACATACAAGTTTGCTGGGGGTAAAACTTCATACTCTGAGCATCTTTCTGTAGGGTAGCATACCAAACTCCTATGTACAGACCAACCACCTTTCCTGTGTGGTTTCCAGGGTTCACGCAGGTATTAGTACATGTTTTGCCACCCCTGAATGAATTCTGTGCCCTGGAAGCAGCTGTGAAGTCCCTCTGCCTGATATATGCACCAGCACCTGGCAGTCTCCTGTCTGACTGGACAACAGCAGGGATGTGATAAGGAACAAATTACTCCCTTACCATGCTGCACTGAAATAAAACGTTAAGGCTTCCCAAAGTGACTAGGCATTTTGGCTATCTTAATTTTTGGCTGTCCAATCCAATTCCGCCACTGCCCTGAAAAATCCTGAAGCTGATCTCCCCTTCTTGCTCTTGAATCATCCTGCTGTCTTTAGGGTGGCTCAGGGTTGCTAAGACAAAGGCTGAACTAATCAAAGATAAAATTCACTTTTGATAATAGGAACATGATTTTTAATTTTACATAGGCAGTGATACATCTTGCCCGCCCTCAGCAACCCCACCATATATGTGTTCATTCCCACGGAGAACTGGCAATATTCCAATAGAGCACCCCAGGTAAAGCTGAGAAAAATACAGATACCTGTGGAAAAACTCAAACTACTTCATAATAATTAATAAGTGCTACTTATACAGATACCAACAACTTTTTCTTCTCACGGTGGGCTTCTGGTTAAGTACAAGTCAGTGTTCATTCAAACTGCCCAGGATATGTAAGAACCAACACTTTTGAGATGAGGGGAAAAAAAGTTTTACATTTTTAGTTTTACTTAAACCTTTTTAGTTTTTATTAAAATCTACCTTGTTACTAGGGATTAATTGTGCCAAGCAACAGCACACGTAGAGACAGGATTGAAGTTTTACTTGTTTGTAAGAAAATCAGTATTTTATTTAGAGAAGTCAGGAAGGAAGTTTTGATTACTATATTACAGGAACCAATAATAACAGCTCATTAATGAAATAATAATTTGTTTTCAAATCTGTCAAAGCATTAACTTTATACCTTCCCAGGAATAATCTGGCTAATCAACATAGCGTTTCGACTTAAAACGTTGAAATGATGAAATACAAGCCAGACCTTTTTTCTTTGGAAAAGGAAAATCACTTTTTGGAAAATGACTCAGCTGCAATTTCACATTAAAACGGAGTTCATGTGCAGACTGGGTGAAGCTTTTCCCATAATTCTATTTAATTGTATTTATATCTCGGAGAGCTTCTATTTTGCAAGGGTAAAAGGGACATAAATGCAGACTTCAGTTTATTCCTTGCACATACTTTGTAAGTTGTTTGCGTGGTGGGTTTTTTTTAGTTGAGATATTTGGAGAGGTACAAAACAGCATGATAAAAAATAAATGTCCTCCCCTGAACAGTTTTAAACTGGACCTTATTAGCTTTGTAAGAACTCTAGAGCCTCGCAAATGAGGAATTCCCAATATCCAAACAGATGGCCCCAAATAACCCTACCATTATTAATACCATATTCATCCTACAGAGCCCTATATAATTATGGAGAGAGAGAGGCTTTTCCAGAAAGAACTGCAAATTCAAGTAAGCTAGGAGGGGTACAGTAATGGAGGAAAAAAACATAATAATTTCAGGAACATGTCATTCAGTTCAAGCAACTGTCTATAACCTTTCTTACTAGGGTGTGCTTTGCTGCTGCACAAAAATTGGAAGAGTGGATGGAAGCACAGAAGATGAGATCAAGACCACCAGTCAGTTCTGATCTAAACTGTCACTTCAGAAAAATGTCTCAATCAATTATCATAATTAAAATATACCTGAGACACACAAAGCATCTTCTTTGCACTCTGCAGACTGTATTCTCTCATCTTACCCCAGCCCTCTAAGTCTCTCTAGCAGTATCTACTGAAATAAGGCATATTGGGACTCGCTCTTGGAACATATTCCACACTGAAAATCCACACTTCAGTGTGGTGGCAAAAAACTTCTTGACATTCACTTACTTGGTCCTCAGGCACTAAAAAAAAAGAACAAAAGTTCTTCAGTTACAGAAAGACTAAATTTTGTTTGTTTTCCCTACATCTTATACTTCAGGTATAAAATAAAGTACATGAACTGGGATAGATCATTTCATTTGACCTAAGATTCAAAATTCCACAGGTAAAATATGAAATTTGGGAATTAAAAAATAACTGATTAATTAAAAAAATCCACTGAGCTGTCTGCCTGCTGTTCAGCATAAAAGTAGCTGCAGATAACGGTTGTTAAAAACTTGCTCAGACTGTCCCTCTCAGTAATGAAAAAGAGCCACCCCACCCCAACCCACAACAGCTTTCTTAGCACAAGGCTGCTGCCGAGCCTGGCAAGCTCAGCAAGTGAGAGCCTATCCCCAATGAATCTCAGCGGGATTTTGCAATAAGGAGGACTTCTAGATGCTTTTGCTACATTTTCTACTGCATGTGATATTATTACTATTGCTTCCAGAAAAAAAACCCAAACCAAAAAAACTTTAGGGCTGTGCAGTGCACCCCTGCCACCAGTAACGCACACATTAGGGTCCATCACCAGGAAGTGCTATGAAAAGAAGATAGTTTGGAGTTGCTCCAGTGAGTATTCAGGTGGCATTACATCAAGTTACAGCTAAAAAGAAAAAGGAGAATGGAAACTAGGAAACCCCCAGACCATGGGTGTGCTGGAGCATGAACCAGTTGGGGAGCAGGATGACGAAGCCACAGATAGATGCTCAAGCATGTGCCTTGCTGAGAGATGCGTGGGTGCTGCTACCGAGGATGTTCTTGAAGAATGCTTGTCCTTTGAGGTGCAGCAGGGTAAAAGTATCCTAATGCACCTAGTGTTTGGGGAATTGTGGTTGGCTGCATGCAGGGAGGATGCTGCACCCATGGTTTGGTCCGAGTTAGTCCAGCTTTTGGGACAGAGAGTCACTAGTTCTGCCACAGATTTCCTGCCTGACCTCAGATGCTTTGCATTTAGATAGAAGTGTTATAGTTCCCATGTATCAGAAGTCCTATGAGTGTAAATATATTAAGGTTCATGAAGTATTTTTGGTACAGTGTCAACATTAGCTGTTTAAATGGCTCAGGAGGTCAGAGTGAGATGAAGATGAGAAAGGTAGAACTCAACTTTATGTAGCCTGGATGAAAGAACAAATAACTATGCTGTGGTATTGCTCAGGCCACAAATGCAAGAGGCAGCAGGAAAACTCTTGTGGGCCAGAGAAACAAAGAACTATTTTAATCTTCCCTCCTTTGCTTTGTGTCTCTTCTGTCCCTTTGCCGCTCCTGCCTACGTAGGGTGCACACACCAAGCTCCCTGTTGAGCCTTGCAGCCTGTCATGGACTGGAGGCAGAAGGGCAGGACAAGGCACGTGTGTGTGGCAAAAGACTGGCAATGGCAACTTCAGTCTTGAGGTCTAGGGACAAATAATGTGACAGGGTTAGAAAAACTGGCAGAGACTTCAGATGCTTTTTAAGGTTTGCTACAGGGCCAGGTGTGCTAGGGAATGCCAGAATAAAAAAAAAAAAGAAACACTGCTCCTACTAGATCCATTGATATAGAGTAGAACTGCATATTTAATAAACAAATGAAAAACATTAGGAAACTAGTGTTCTAACAAAGAGAAAAGGTTTCTGTGGAACAATGGCCGTAAATCTCAGAACAATGTAGCCAGGCTAGAAATAGCAAGGAAAAAATGGAAACTATTCCTTTCTGGTAAAGTACATTTAGTTTCTCTTTGATGGAAAGACTGACACAAAAGATTTGTAATAATGAGAGGTTTTTTAAAAAGTAAGAAAAGAAATGATCCCTGTGACACGTCCTATAATACTTTTCCATTTTATCTATGCACTTCACATGGCTTGCAAAACCACTTAGTGTCTGTATGAAAATGTGTTTACCTTGTTCCTCAGAACCAAGAGCATTGTGCCAGATCTCTGCATGCAGGAATTTCTCAGATAAAATCTCTTGTTAGTATTATTCCAGAAAAAAATAATCATCTTGGAATGCTCAGCCTTAGTCTGGCAGTATCACTGAGACACCTGGGATCTGTGGATGGTATTATTATATGAAGTGGTTTCACAGAAGATAAGAATCAAGTTAGAATGAATGTGTTTACTAATTAAGAGAAGTCCTGGGGTCTACCTAGAAAAACATGCAACATACATATTGAAGTTTAAGCCATCTGAAGTCCGACATGAATAAAAAGAAAGCTGAAAAACAAAGACAGTGAGGAAGAAGACGGTACATCACTATTACCTTTTCCTGAGATTTCAGCTTGCAAGAAGTAATTCCCTTTTGAACATCAGCTGCAGAGCACTTGCTACTCAGCTAAACAATGTAGTGTCCCACTGTTGCTTGGCAGACAAGACACATCAAGTTCTGTGTTCTCTGACTTTTTATTTCCCTGTATGGGGTGGGAGATACAGAGCTGTTCCTGAGCTAGGTAACTCTGTACCCCCATGTGCAATAAATCACAGAATCACTGGAGTTGGAAGAGGTTACCTAGTCCAAACCCCCACCAATTCAGGTTCACCTAGAGCACATTACATGGGATTATATCCAGGTGAGTTTTGATTATCTCCAGATAAGCTCCAGAGGTTTATGGAGTCTCCATAAACCTCCCTGGGCAGCCTGTTCCCTTGTTCTCTCACCCTCATGATAAGGTTTTTAATTCTATTTAAATGGAACCTTCTGTGTCTTCCACACCTGCTACTTGTTGCAGCTCTCCTCTGTCACTTACCGCTTTGCAGTTCTCCAGGGTGCTTCATAATCATTAGGTAAGCCTTAGTATTTAGAAACAAGGAACCAGGCAGAGATTTGCTGCCCCATGAGAGTGAACCAGATCTCAGCCCAGGCTTTGGTCATGATTCTACCTTGTGTTCTCAGCTCTCTTCTAGAGCTTCCTAACCAGCTCCTTTCACTACTTGCTTTCAATAGCAGATCTGATGCCTTCAGCACAAAAAGCAACATGTGCTTTCTGCAAAAAACCCACAACAATTCTACAGACTAACCTTAATAAAAGCTTGACATTTTGGAAGAACACCCAAGAGAACTCCAAAGCTCCTTAATGAAAAGCAGCACATACAGATTCATGGAAACTATGCTGAAGGGAAGCTTTCTGCAGTGGCTGCCAGGTCTCGCTCCGCCAGGAACGTACCATGCGCAACGCTCTATTTTTGCTCTACTACGAATTTCCTCAATCTCAATTTTCAAATTAATTAAAAACCTAATCAAGTAAACTCTTTCTGAAGATCTCTGTCTAATCAACTACTTATTTTTGTAAGCTACAGAAGAAAATAATTGCATGGAGAACAAAGATGAATAAACCCCTGAACTTTTATCACATATTGCTTACAAAGATGTGATCTATGTCAAAGAATGTTTTTTCCCTAGGAAGTCCCCTATGACATAGACCATGCTCTTCTTTCTCCTGTGGATTTTGACAGCTGTTTTAAGAGCTATAATGTAAAATTATTTCTCGCAGGTTTGCACTGAATTTTAGTGGAGCGGTAAAGTTTACGAACTTACACTGATCCATCCTGCAGGCTGCCAGACCTTGGCTGCTGTAGGCACAGCAGACCTGCACAGACCACTGCTTTCTACTCAGCAGGTAGCCTGGTTCCATTCAGTTGCTAAAATACCGGTGCTTAGAGACATTTGAGATGCCTTAAGGTCCTCCAGCACCTGGGAAGGGGTGGTTCTTCCATAGGTCCTGTGCCACTCCTGTAAGAGCTGTGTTTGGGTGCCTTGGGGCTCTCAGTTAGCAGTGGAGGCCTATAAATAGACAACTGAGTGCACTATGGCTGAGATTTAGCCCCAGATCCAGAAACACAATGTAAAGGCTCTACAATAGGAATCACAGCCACTGCAAACTGCAGCACTGAGTCAATGGAGCCAACATATTCTGAAGAGCACAGCACGGGTACTGCTGTTCAGGCAGCTGTACAGCCAGCCCTCTGATGACTCTGTTGGCTCGCTCTTTGTTGCCTACAATGGGAGTCAGTTGAGGAATACTCAGTGATAGGCAGCCAGAGGAGTTTCTATACATGGTGGTTTCTGTATTCTTTCCTGGTACTTACTTACTCCAAAATAAATTTCTATGATTTTTCCTGTACAACGTGGTTTAGAGTAATTTTTTGTTTAAGGGAGAAGCTTGCAACTCAACATTAAAAATTAGCTTCTGAAAACTATGCATTTCTCTTATACAGGTTTGGCAAGAAGAAAAGCCAGGTTTTGAACTAAGCTACCAAGGGTCTAACATCCTACTTATAAACAGCAGTAGAGTCTGGTAATGATCTGCATGAGTTAATAAGCCTCCAGAGGGACCTTTATTTTTCCTTGGACAAAATAACATGTATCTGTTTAATGATCTTATATTAAAAATGCTAAAAACAAATCAAAAGGAAATATACATTCTCAGTGCCAAAACAGCTGCTGACTTGAGCATGGTTTGTTTCCCGTGTGTTTCTTTCAGTCTTTTGCTATTTCCAACTTACCTCTTCCCCACCATTCAGGGGCAGACAATCTTATGTCTATTGGGAAATAGAATGAAGGTGAAACTAAGTATTTCATATAACCAGAAGCAATGTTAAAAAAAACCCAAGACCTAAACACTTCTAGTCTATAATTCTGAATGTTGAATTATCTGTATAAGTAATTGCTAGACATTCTTCAGGTTTTACGTTGTACTGGCCTGAGCTCCCATATATCCCGTGTAAAGCAGCAACAAACTACTTGATCATTAAGGCTACACCTTAATACTCTCTTCAATAAATTCAGTTAAGCAGTTGCATGTCCTCCAGACACAACTGCCTAGCCAACCCTTCCAAACTTTCAGCATTTCAAAGTTTAAACACGAGAACTGAAGGTATTCAGAACTGGTGCTACTAATGCTGCAGCAAGAGTTAGAGTGCTGGAAGTCTCGCTCATTGTATGGATGATGTGCATTTGCTTTTGTCTTCCACACAGAACTGGGTCTTCACATTCAGTTTGAAATCTTCTGTACATCCTAAGTACATCTTTTTCAGCATCACACACTGCTAGAGTATTATCACACTATAAATGTGATCTATCTTGAGTGCTGAGTGCTCTGCTTCTATATCTTGCATACTGTTTGGCTTTTTCTTTTCTTTCTATGGAAAAAACAATCTCTGCTCAATTATCTTTTCATGCATTAGAGGAGAGTTCCCTTAAGCCAGAGAAGTCTGTTTGCTGAACACAGTTTTGACTGGAATACAAACAGGTCACTTAGGCATTTTGGCTTTGGTTTTGAAAACACAAAAGCACAAACTAGGATATGGCAATTCACATTCTGTGAGGAATAGCTACAGAGAGAGGATGGGGTTGACAGTCCCTTAGCAGCATATTTTGCTGTAGAAAAAAGCTGCGTTTTTTTTGATTAACTTGGCTTCCTAAGTGTGGTACTTTTCATGCCTTATGTCTCTGGTACTACAGGTGTAATCCAGATCAGCCTGTATCACAATGCCATTCACCGCTAATATCCTGAAATAAAATAAAGTAGGAACACTGGAAGGTGATCACAAAACTCTGTCTAAGGATTTTCTATCCATCTTGACCTCCCAATGACACGGTTTATGTGTTTAAATGCAACTAAACATAACTACTGTATTGAAATATATCTGCAGTCTATACAGTTACTAAATGTTGTTAGAACAGCTCTTTCTTTTAAATCCTGCTGTCACGACTTATGGATTTTGAAACCTAATTCAAATAAGTACGTTATTTCATAAGCCTCTTCTAGGCACAGAGGCTTGGAAAACTTAAATGGTTCACCATATCAGGCATTTGACATGCTTCTCTATGAAGAAAGTTTCTTCCTTTAAAATTAAACATAAACATGATCTGATTACCAATAATTAATTTTAAGAAATCATTGGTATGGAAATGTCTTCCAAGATAAACAACCACTCTAGGTTATGGCTTTCAAAAGTTTGAAATAATTATTGAATAATTACTGAATAATTGGAATAATTTCAGTCTAGAATAGATCAAGTTAGTAAATTCATTTTCTTCAACTTATAAAGGATATATCACTGAATGATAAAATGTAAATCCAGCAGAATTAACTGCAATTAGATTATCTTAATTTCCCCATTATGATAAATCTTTGGAAAGGGCTAACAGGATTTTTGCAGTCAAGAATCTTACAAAGTCCTTTTGCAAATTTCCTTTACAGCTTTTCCCTGCTTCTGGATAAGGACATTAAAATCTTAGTTAAATGCAGACACCCACCCAAGATATGATTATGGGTAAGTCATTCAATCTCTCAGTTCCTTGGCTCCGATAGAAAAGTCAGTGCTTTTGTTTTTCTACCATTTGTTTATCTGGTCTGCCTGTGGGCTCCTTGAAGGCAGAGACTGACTCTTATTATGTGCTTGCACAATACCTTAAAGAACTGGGATCTGAGTTTTATCCAGGCCTTGGATACAACAGAGTATAATCAAGAAGCAGGATTTTAGGAGTGTTAGTTACTGTAACCCCTTTTGAAAATGAAAATACACTTCCCATACACAAAGAATTCTGGGTTTGGAGCGCTTGGCAGTTATGCTAAACATGTTTTCCAGTTTTAACAAAAGGAATATTGTTGACACTGTGCTTTTGAAAGCAGTAGCTTTAGCTTTCTTTGAACTAGCTTTCTTATCAGCTTTGTGAAAAACGTGGTATTTAATATCAAAGGTAATCAGCTGAAGCAACTCCTGCTGTCTTTATGCAGAAGCATGTTGCAGTTTTTCACTGGTTTGATTTTTGTATGAATAACTTCTTATTCCTTTTATCCTCTGAGGTACTTTGAACACTATGCAAACATAAAAAGAACTTGGCTCGACACATTTGCTTTAAGTCTTTCTTTTAAAGGATGATGGGCATTGGAGAATGCATGCAGAGTTCAGCATTCATCTTGATACTCATAAACAAAGACGTGCTGCACTTCAAAGACCATTTATTTTTTCTTTTTTTTTTTTTTTTATAAACAAGGAGTTGGTTATGTACAACAGTGGAAATAAAGGGGCTATCTTCCTATGAATCTGCATCTTGCAGTTGGATTCACTGAATGTCTAAAAGGGTGCAGTCTCATGAATGGTAGCTGGGCCACCTGTGGCCAGTCTTCCTGGATGGACTCTGCTATCTAATCAGGGTAAGTTTACACCTTCTCCGAGTTGGCAGTGACAGAGCCATTTGTTTTCCTCTTCAGCCTGTAAAGGTTGTAATACCTCTGAGAACACTAGGCCACACTCAGCTGTGGTTGAAACTGCACTACTGATAGAAGTCTGCAGTTGGTGATGGGCAGAAATTCCTCCTTTCACATGCCATGTGGTTGCATAAGCCTGGGTGTTTAGGAAAACAGACTAAATGTTAAGGAATTAGGCTGTGTCCTGCTGGCTCCTTGGGCTAATATGGTTGGGGCATAAGCCAAAGTTGCTCAAAAAGCAGCACCCAACCTAATTTCCAATGGCCAGCTCAGCCGATAACCAGCTCCTATGCCAGTTAGGAGGGGACATCATCTGAAATCCCAGCACTTGACTGGTGCTCCACAGATTTACAGTGAATTACTGTGGTCAGGCCATCACTATGCTCTCCTGGTAGAAACAGAAACTGAGTTTGGACCACTCAGCCTCTAGCTTCTGATGTACTGTAAAATCCCCGAGTAAAAGCTGTCATTGGTGAGAATATGAACTAACGCTGTAATGACAATCTGGCCTCACAGCACTTCTGAAGCAAATACAAATAAAGCCTGCTACAAAAAAAACAACAACAACCAAAAAAACAAAACAAACTGAAAAAAATGCAAAACTGCTCCCTTCATCTTACTAGGAGAAAGGAATGGCTTTCCTGCTTGGACTGCCAAGAAGGATGTACTGTAGGGAAAGCCGTTCTTTGGCTGCCACGCAGGCTGACTACTGCAGAATGACACCAGTTTAACTATGTCACCATACAAGTGGAGACACGTACCATCAGTGCAAACTGCCAAGTGGCCCCTTGGGTCATTTAACAAATGGCTTATAAATGATGCCCTGCCAATACGTAATCCGATGTATTTCCTCAATTTCTAGTTAATGATCTCTGCAATGCAACCAAAATGTTACAAACGCGTTTTTATGAGACAACGATCATCAGATATAGTAGGCATTTGAAACACATCAGAAGAAATGAAGATTTAGAACAACTTTTTGCTATCTGGTGAAAATGTATCATGTCTGCCCATATCTTTGTCTACTCTGATAAAAGATGAAGGTATGTGCTGGCCCAACTTTATTTTGCTTTTTGCATCCGTTTTAAATGCTTTCACATAGACCACCAGATGTGAAAAACAAAATCCAGTTATTGCCTACTAAGAGTATGTTTATCAAATGGGAAATAAAATATAACTTTAGAAAATAGGTCCTTAACTACAATCTTGCTTCTTACCTATCCCATGGCTTACTTACAAACACTGATGACAGTAAGAAATGATCATCTCTGTTCTCAAATGATTCCCAAACAGCTGATTCCAAACTATACACAGGTACTATCCAGCAAACTTTAGAAAGATTAATTGTAAATCCCTTTGATTACAAGGTAACATACGCTGATTTTTTATAATGTTTGTCTATGGAACATAAATAATTATTGGTAACCAGAAGTCCCTGAGACAGTTGTTTACACTGTCAGAATAAAATCTGCTGAGCAGCTGCTATCTGTGCAAGTGCAGTACACAAAGTGGAATAGTTTTAGACTAAGATCATTTAAACAAAGGCTGGGAGGTGAAACAGTAGGCCAAGGAGCCTGAAACTGTTAGATTTTTGGAAACACCCTCTGAGCTTCTTCAGTGGATGATGAATGTCTATATGAAAACAAACCTTGTTACATGAGATTAAATTTGTTTGTATGTGTCCCGCACTGTCAGCCCTACTGGCCTGTCCTAAACTGCTTCTCAGAAAGTGGAATCAGACATTGACCATGCTGCTGAAGAGGGTGTCAGTTAAAGGGATCATCTTTATAAGGCACTTTCATAATCCTCACGGGTTTTCAAAATAAAAAATAAAAAAAGGTTAGGTTCTATTACTGAATACAAAGATCTTTCTATATCATCGTCCATACCAATTAGTTCCTTAAAAAGAAACCCTTCTTTCTCCAGAAATGATGGAGAAAATGAAAATCTCTAGCTGTGATAAGTGTAGGGAAGTATTTCTCATTGGTGGCTTGGATGTAGAACCAGGCACTTTATCCCTTAAAACAGTGGACCTCCTACTACCAGCTACATACAGAACCCATTCCTGATAGTAGAGCGTAAGGGCTCCCCTACTGTGGCTGGAAGGCATGCTGGGAGCACCAATCTGCACAGTACATGGGTAAATCAATTTAAGCTCTTTGACATATTACACTTATTTCAAAAGTCCCCCTTGAGACGGTGGTAGAAGTCAAAAAGCAAGGACTTGAAATTCAGAAAACCCCATCAGAGTGAAATCCCTCACTTTGTGTTTATATGTGCTGCTCTGCTCTTACTCCGCTTCCTCCCACGATCTCCCTTCCCATCACCTGGCTCCCCCAGTCCTTCTCCAATTCATCTTTGTCTCACAGATGTCTCTGCATTTAGGTCAGTAGATTTTCCTTCTACCCATCTACTCTGCTGCTCATGGAGGGAGCAGTGGACATCCGAACTTGTTCAGTGACAAGGATGTAACAGGGATCCATGTCAAATAATGGAAGAAAAAGTCCTATTTAATCCTAGCAATGACTTGTGGCTGGAGTTCAGTACGGACAGTGTGGAAACACGCCAGCTTTTGCAGGCTGTAGACCACAATCCATGCATTTGGGTAAGGATTCACAAGCTCAGCAAAAGACCAGGTTCCTATCAGGAGAGTGAGCTCTGTGTCAAATATCTCTACATAAAACACTAACACTTTGCTGTCATACCTGTTATGAGCTAAAGGCTAAATCGAAAAGTATTTTTAAACTTAAATTTGAATTTAAGTATGAAGCTCTGCTGATGTAAAGCAAGACAAGATTGCTAAAGAAAGGTGTTTGGAACAACTGAGATAGCAAAAAAAGCACCATGTTCTTTTCTTATCAAACCAGCCTTCACTGTAGAGGTAGCAACTAAAATATCTATTACATAGCAATTGTAGGAACCGAGCTATATTGTAGACCCAATTCAATATGCTGTGGTTGAAAATTTAATCGGAATTTTCTAGAGATGGCATTTATATTCTTCAACTACATGAGCAATGCAAGACCACTTAAATGATATATTCCCTTGTAATGGTGCAATGTGATTCGTCTCAAAATCTCCACATTTTTAACAGATGTTGTATAGTTTTACTAAAGGTCTTTAAAATACTTACAGAGTAGCATTTTGGTATTCTTCTGGTGGTAAAGACAGAACTTACACATTTAACTTGCAATAAAACAAAGCCACTCCCTTCCTGATCCCACCCCTTAGCCATAAAAAGCCTTAGACTATAAATGCATAAAAATAGCCGTATAGAATCAGCCCTGATTCTCCACCAAGTTCAGGAACCCATCTCTGGCAATAGTCAAGCACAGATGTTGCAGAACATGGAAGAAGAAAACTTAAATAGCAGTCCTCGGATCACCTCCATCTTCTGAAGTCTTGCAGCCCCTAATAATCAACCACCACCTTCGGTTTAGTAGCATGCAATTTTATGTCCTGCCCCCTTATTTATTTTCCAATTGGTCTTTTCAGTTTATAGCTTTTTCAGGTATGTTTAGAAGGCTGGAGAAGAATGACTAAAGGAGAAGAAAAGCTTCTGCAGTAAGTTGTTAAAATGGCAGTTACCAGAGAACTGGAAAAACCTGGACGACTTAAAGAGTTTCCTTAACTGGGGGCTACATCATGTAGCAGAGCCACCATAAACTGGGCAGAAATTCATGTGCAGGAATAAGGCAGACAGCCTGGAACTGCAATTGAAAGTGGGCTATGCAAACCTGAGACTCTCTGTGGAAGAACCAACAAGGTAGAATTCTACAAGGTTTGTTTGTCTGGGCTTTGGATAAGGTCACACATCTCACAAAATATGAAACCGACTGGCACTCCATATATGGATTGGCCTGTATGTATATGTACTCATATATATGAAAAGAGAGTTTAAAATAAGCATTGTAGATTCAGGCACTGAACAATCAGCAACACATTTTCAGTTTATCCAAAAGACCCAGATCAAAACAGGGGAAATATGGCTGAGCAGGAAACAAAAGATATAAAAGTATTTCAGGAAATTCAGAGTTATCTTTAGCATGTCCTATTTAAATTTTGTATTCTAAAAGATATAGTTGATAATGATCAGAACTGGCAGTGAGGCCAGTAATTTGACATGCAGTAATGAGCGATGCGATAAAGGGAAAGTTCTGTTGTCAAATGTTACGGAAATCTTGGTGTACTGCAGACTATCAGATGAGCCACCACTATATTTGCTATTTGCATTTTTTCAAGTCCTTCATGGAATGCTGTATTATTTTCAGCTGGATGTAGCTGTTGAAAGCAAAAAAAATTCCTACATTCTCAACATAGGATTTAGGCAAACATTTTCAACCCGATCCTTAGATCCAATAGCTTGAGATATGTAAGTACGTTCAAGAACCATGTAAAGAATTTTCCTGGGTAAAATAAAATGTAACCTTGTGGCTGACAAGTAAATTATGGTAGTCATATTATGGTAGTAAAGTTTCTAATACTGTAAAGCTAAGTATGAACTATTCCTTCATTTAACAGAATGGTACTTTGAAAGACAGTTGCACAAATTAAATAATTAATTAATGTGCTTTTCAGTGCCCCAGTTCAATAAAAAGCAGTCACGTGGATCTTTTAAGATTCCAAACAGTGTTTTGGTTGCTTTAAAAGGTGCATGTCTCCAAACTCAAATGAAGTAGTGATGCATTTTTAATTGCACAATTCCAATTGTTTTCATGGTTTCTAAATGGATTAGTTCTAAAATTACTTGTCTACTGAAAAAACGTTTCTGCAGAGCAGTTATCTGATATCACATTTCTAGCTGAAGCCTTCATCTTTTCCTGTTTCTTGTCTTCCTTCAAATGTTTACTGAACACTTTTTGAACCTTTCTGAAATTATTCACTGACCTGCTCCTCAGCAAACTTCAAAAGCTTTCCTTTGGTAAGTCTGCAGCAAAAATAGTGTTATATATATATATATATAAATGTAGCTCCAGTACCCAATACAACACTTGGGTGTTTGAAATGAAGAACAGATTCCATGTTTCGTGCCTTAAATCCATTTATAACATAGTTCTGTCGGAATAGAAGGGGATTATTAGGAATTTATTGTAATACAGACCCACTGATGGGTGGAAGAACATGGCTGAAATTTCACATACTGGAGCTTTTTTCTCTATGTTACACTGAAAAAAAAGTTTACTTTTTGTGCTTTAAAAAAATATTAACTATGATGTCCACCTCTAGGGTTTTTTTCTTATTTCAAAGCAAAAACCAGCAGGAAATTTTGTCTCCATGATATATTGAGTCCAGTGCTCTCAGAGAGCAGAGGGTCTGAAGCACAGTGGCTAAAATCTTTTTCCATCTGATATCTATAGTAGCTAGAGGGAGATAGAAACTAGAAACTGAAGAAACTAGAAACTGAAATTGTGAATCTTAATTGGTTCTGATATGAAAGAAATTCTTAAAAAAATCTGGAAACCTGTCCACCCCCCCGCCCCAAATGTATTAGAAGCTCTACTGTACGCTGTTTCAGCAATGAACCGTGTTCCCTGGTACCTGGGGTGACTGGGTGAAACCATCAGTGCCTACCCTGAACCTATACATTTGTCGTGAGGGACATAGAGGGAGGGAAGCAAAAGATACATTGTGAAAATATATTATTATTGTGGACAGTTTCTTATATAATTGTTCCTATTTTGATGGCTTAAACTTCTTAAACAAGCTTTTCACTACTTCAAAACTGTTGCTAAAAACCTGTCCTATCCATATAATTCTTTGCTTTGAATGTTCTGGTTGGTCTTTCAGAAGAAACCAGTTACTGTCAATCGAATACAAATATATTAAAAACACCCAGTCACAGGTTAGTAGTTTCAGCAAACTATTTAGCAGATGATTGCTTTAGTTATGTTCATGTCCCTTATCTATTTAGATAGTGGGGTCTCCAGAACAGAAACCCCATTTTATTCTGCATTAATAATGTATTCACATCAGCAGTGATCAATTCTCACTTGAGCCTCTTTGCAATGCCAAAACACAAAGTGAATGAAAACCAGCAAACAAAACCAACTTGTCAAGGTTATTTTGGTGCTTTTTGTCTGTCTATTAAATTGACTGAAACTGGCCAGCAGGTTCAAAAGTCACAGTCTAGATCACGGACAGAGGGACACAGCAGGATTTCCTTATGAAGTCAGGCTAATCAGATTGTTTAAAAAATACCCAAAGTGAATTACATTTTATTGTCAATTTGCATTATGTGAAACTAAATAAAATGCTTGCAGAGATGAGAGCTTTTCACCCTTTATAGTTTTGCTTCTCTTCCTCATTTCATACAAATACTTTCAATTTCCTTCTCAGCTTAGTTTTTCTCAAATTGCCAACTTGTCAGTTTCCTATTTGAACTAATCCTTTAAAAATCACGTTAAAGATATTTCTTCCTTATTTCTCTCTATAAATATGTGAAACATTAAAATGCAGTTTCAATACATATTTTTGGCGCTCATTTTAGTTTTAGTGTGAAAGCTTCACAGGCAACATTTCTTTTGGGCTGGAACAGCTGACTTTCCCGCCATAAAATGCTAAAATACAGGTCAATATATGCTGACTTATGCTATTTTGGATATAAGATTACTTTCCAAGTAACAATTATAAAGGTATTTACCAAAATATGGCAAAAATCTCTGTCTTCAGCCATGTTACTATTATTATTTGTAGTCCAATGAACACTGCTTTTATAAACCTCTTTTGTTACAATCTTAATTACCTAATGGACAACACAGGCAAATACTTCAGATGGTTTTAATTTGAATTAAGCCAGTACAGGGGCACTTCCTTTTCACCTACTCTGTCATTATTTAGCCAAAGTACACACATTTAATACTGTCAACTCTCCATCGTAAGTCATTTCCTTCAGCCTTGGAATTTTATTGGTACCAGTCTTTGAATTTCTTTAAATATTGAAATATTTCTGTTATGTTTTTTTCACAGAACTAAATTTCATTCTCTGTGTATGACCTTGTCAGCACAATAAAGAAAAAGATTCTTACTTTTTCGTTGATGATGCAGTATCTGAGCCCTAATGCTGGTTTTACTCACCACCACAGAGCTGCCTTTTCATTGTCCTCAGCACTGTAATTCTGAATTTCTCAGAGCTCCTCAGGCTTAAGAGATTTTTACTACTACCTCTGGAAGTTTTGTGTAGAGTCCATTTTTCCCCCCCATGCTAGATTTTTCAAAATATGTTGTCTAGTGGTCTTACTTTTATTCTCTTTTCTTTTTTAACTTTTTTTTTTTTGATCAGAGGTAAGCAGGTGAGAAGGGAGTCACAACTGCAACTTACCAAGAGTTCGGAAAGGTCTTTGGTTTGGGGTATGGGAGAAGAAACCAGGTTTCAAAGCATTTGTGATCACAATGTCAAAATACTCTTCAAAATCATTCCTAGAAAGTAAAGGAAATTGAATTAAACTAATGAATTAGGTAAAATGCCACAAAATACTCTTTAAGATTTAAGATAATATCAAACCACTTCTTTAACGCACCTTCTTCTGTCACTTTCTTTTTTTTTTTTTTGATGATTGTTCAGTGTCACTACTGACCATCTTTTTCTGAGGCTGTCAAAAGTGAGAAGACGGCTGGCTGAGAACCCACAGTGCTGTACCTTCAGAATTTGTAAAAAGATGTTCCTTGGCCTGGGGAATCTTTATATCTCAGGAGAATATGGAACAGATGACATATTTTAACCTCAGGTGACAACACTGGCACAGACAGGTATAGAAAAGTGTAAATGAGGGATTTCTTTATAAAGCAGAGTATATGAAGTCCAGTTACATCGTAGGAAGTGACTGAAGACAGAAGATGCTTCAACACAGGTGCTTATATTGCTGGTAACCATCCTGTACAGGCCTAATGGGTGTCTAAGATGCCACTGGTAGTTAGCGGAGATCTAATTGTCAGAGCCAAGGAGGTCTGAAGGGTGGTTTCACAAACTTCAAAGTTGAAATGGCATTTTGTTAGCTGAACTTTCTTCAGACCTCACTGGCTGCTTTGACTAAACCCCCACTGATTACAGGAAGGACAGACCCGTGGCACAAATAAACACTTGCCAAGTACAGGTCTTAATCTGCCAGCTGAAACCCACCACTAAATTCAGATATTTCAAAGACCATTAGGTCCATAAGAATACAGACTGATATCTGAACTGTGGAAATCTCCTCAATCTAAATGGGATTGAATGTTTCAGCATTGTATATAAGTGGGACTTATTTATATTTAGGTTTTTTTTAGAGACCTGTACACAAGTCAGGAACATTACAAAGCCAATAGGAAAAACAGGCAACCTTGGAGAACATTCATGCCACCCATCCTACTGAGAGAGGGACCATTTCTGCAGGTATCAGTTAATCCTACTCTAGAAAAAGTCTTTTGTAGTCTTTTTTTTTGGTAGTCTTTTTTTTGTAGTCCTTTTTTTTTTTTTTTTAGGAATCTAACCTCACTTATTACATCATCTAGCTGGGAACCATATCAAGCAATAATGCCTACCAAAAAGTTTTGAAGTTAGTAAAGCACAATATTAGGCAAATACTGATTAAAGAGAGTGAGGGGTTTATTACTGGAAAATGTAAACATTCCCCATCTGTGACATATTCTATTAGAAATGTTTCACTGCTGAGGTGACTGTTGCCTCTAACATCCAAAAACTGATGGATACTCTTGCATGGAACAAAGAAGTCACAGATGGCAAGTCCAGGATGGGACAGGCACTATAATGATATCAACAGTAGAGGAAGTTTACTGGAAGTAAACTAGGTAGCTATGTAATCTTAAAATAATTGACAATCTCCCATGAGATTGAGATACCTTAACTAGAAAACTGAACGCTCTCCCTATGAGCTTCTCTTCAAGCTTTCACTTTGTACCCTGAATTATATTCCAGCCTTTAAATGGAATGTTTTTAAATTTCCTTCCTCTAATGGAATCTTAGGTTTGTCTGTTTCTCTCCACTTGTGACCAAATGTAAACCTTCACCTTTTTTAAAAGAACTAGTATCAAATATGGCAATGGTGTGCTTTTAGAATTAGCTTCTGTGTGGAAGATTCCAGAAACTGAGCAGACAGCCATGGCTCTTCTGTCCTTAGGTGAAAAGTATCAATAGAGGTAAACTTTTCAATTTAGTCTGAGTACTTTGTGTTACATAACTACCTAGTACTATACACGATCAAATCTGTTCCACTTACTGCTTGTGCTTGGTATAGTGGCCTGTGCTTATAGCCAATGGCCAAACCAAAGGGTTGGATGTATCTCACGGAACTGACCGTCTCAAAGTTGCACACTGAATTCACAGCAGTGATCAACACCAAAGACAGATCCAATGGAGAAACACCCACATTCCTAAAGGCAATTCATCCCGCTTATTTCAGACATAATTCTATGGTACAGAATGAATTGCCGAGGATGATGCCTAGTGTTTTCTCTTCACTAACTACAGAGGAAATCAAAGTCACCAACTTCAAAAATATCCTAGCTTTTACATGGCTAACATACATGAAAATGTGAAATGACACTCGGCTTCAGTGACTATGTGATGATTGACTTGTTTAGGTGTGCTCCTGCCAACACTTAAATATTCAGTTAACTGGACACACATTCTTATGACACATGAGCCTGAAAAGTCACACCAAGATTTTGCTCCTTGTACAAATGAACTGGCACTTGCTTCTCTAGGTTTAAGTGCCTTATACGCTGATGCCAGCAATATGCGTGTGCTTGGCTAGGAAATGGTTCTCATTTTATTTTAAAAAGAGATTTTCTCTTCAACTTCCTCTCTCCTCACTAGAAGGTCTTTCAGTTAAGAACAACTTGGTCAGATGAACACAACTGGGATAGTTTGCTTTTGAAATGCTAAATGGTACATTCACTCATCATTTCCCACAGCTGATTTTACAAGGGCATTAATTTCTTAGCCAAAAAAAGAACTTCTTAAAGTGTAAAAAAGTTAATAGTTAAAAGGTAAGGATACTGAGAGTAAGAGGGTAAAACTTCACACACATCTCCACTTTTCATCTTTATCCTCAGGGCTTTTTTTGATGTACTACTATACTGTTCTGAAATTCTCACTATCCTAGTGATTAATTGAAATAAGTAGGGAAAGAAATTAATGAAGGACTATATAGATGCCATTCATACAGGCTGATGTCAAGAATAAAGCCTGTCAAATTACAGTTAAGGGCAGAGATAATAGGTGGGAACCTAGACTATATTCCAGTACTGCAAAAAGCAGCACAGTTGTCTAGAGCCTTATTGTCTGATACAAGGGGCATTGAATAAACAAAAGAAATCCAAAGTTTAGAATTATTTTCAGGAAAAAAAATATTTCAGTAATGTCTAATGGACAGTAAAGTACTCAGTTCTCCAGAAGATGTCTTGGAAGCCACACTGCATGAGTAACTGGAAATCATGATTGTAATAAACACTGTACAACATCCTACACTTATGTGGAAAGAGGGAGTGATGCAGCACCCTTCTAGCAGAACATCTCTTTTCTGTCTTTTGAAAGGCAACTGACCCTCTCTGCTACCTTGCTTAATGTCTTCCAGAAGACTCTCTACAGCTGCACTAAACAGCTGAAGCATTATTCATCAAGGAAAAGAAAGCTATAATCATTATATGTATTTTGCTTTAAACTAAATTTTCATTCAGAAAATAATTAGATCTACACAAAAGAATTAATTCACAAGCATTTTACTCAGAAGGAGAAGTGCTTTTTGTGAGGAGGTAGATTCTCCCCTCAAATGAGGAAGTAAAAGGCAGTAAGAACTGTCACAGCTGATACTTCATTTAGCATTTAGCCCAGAGAGTGCAAAGAAGTGATACTGGTGGGACTGGTTTTGGACAGTAGCTCTGTTTTTCACATTACTTGTGGTTTTCTTTATGTGCTGCTGTCTTCATTCTGCTGCTCCCTTGCATACCCAGATAGCCAGGGTTGGCTCGTATTACACTACTTTGTTTCTTTGATTCACTTATGAAATAGTTTCACCACATCACCCACCCAGCTTTTTGCACCCCTGACTAATTCATTTCTATGGGTGTAAGTGATGGTTCTGCTGAATTTCACTGAATTTCATTTGACCGCTCATGCTCTTTAACACTGCAGCTAAAAATGGCTATTGTGATCAGCAGCTACAACCTCAACCAATTGCCTAGTGCAATGAACCACCTGGTTTATTTTTTCTGCTATGACTTGTAAATGCTCATTTCATGCCAAATCACCTCCTGGCAGCCACTGATGGGAAGAATATTTCTAAGTTTTTCCATGCAGATTTACTACAAAGAAACGAAATGTAATTACTATTTGCACTCACCACTGGAGAAGCATAGAAATGATGTGGCTTGAATAAGACAGTCTAGCAAAAGCTTGTAATAAAATTGGGATTCAGATGAAAAATTGGGTGTTGGACTGAAAGATATTCCTTGTTATCTTCAATCCCATCATGATGCTCAGAAAAGATGCAGAACCTACAGAAGTGTGCTGTGGGTCAGATACAGCTCAGAGGCTCATGGATGGGCTACATTACCTTGAGTACCCTGTAGCACTCTCCTAGAGAGAGGCCCACCAGAAACCTCAGATGCAAACATTTCACAACACATAGAGAAACTCAAACTCACTTCCCTATAGCTCAGGTTTATCTCCAGTTGCTGTTTGGCAGATATAATGTGAAATGGACCTTTCACTTACCCAAGGATATGTTCACACAGGAGCCTGCAATAGTCACTGTGAGAACTAGTAATTAATAGCAGAATCTTCCCAGCACTCTTCAGTTGTTTCAGCCACTTTTTTACAGACTCGGGACATCTTTGTAAATATTTGTCTGGATTATTCTTCACTTCTGGGAAATACATGCCACAGTTTTCTAAAAAAAAAATAATATAATTATGTATTATCCAATGCTGCTCATAAAACAGTTAATCCACACAACAAATATCCTTTTATGTGCAAACAATACAATTTTAAAAAGGCAAAGCAAAGTTTAAATTTTTCCCTGGGTTGTAACCCAATATAAACAAACAAACAAAAACCCCCTTGTATTATGGAATTTTCATAGTTACTTTGATGTTCTTTTCCTCGTAAGAGTAAATAATACATAAATTACAGATTATAATCTTACACAGTAAAAAATTGCTTCCTGTTGCCCTTACTCAATTTCTGGATACTCAATCTGTGATTTTAAAATGAGTTTAATGGTTAGAAAATGGTAAGCATCTGAAATTCCCGAGAACATCTGTTCAGCTACTTCTGACACTTCAGGTTAGCATTGTCTGATCAGCAACATCCATTTTACTGGTTTTGTGTTTTTCACAACTAGCGCTTTATCTATCATATGTTGAGAGAACAAAATGACAAAGCCTCACAGGTATGTGGAATACCAGGAACAGATGCAAAAAAACCCCCAACCAATTCCAATTTTGCTTTAACAATTCTCTTTTTCCTGAATATAACAGCAATAGAATTTTGCAAATACACTTGGAATGTGAGACTTTAAAAAGTGTGCAATAACACTGAATTGGCAGTAAAAGATATCTCTACTCATTAAAGTCACCAATAAATATGTACCTTATTATAACCCAGAGCTGCTTTACTAAACCATCAAATTAACACCAAACTTCTATTTGTTATCATTCCTATGTTCCAAGACTACATATTTTCTCTGTGCTCAAAACCTCCATAACCAAAAATGTCAAGCTAGTTAAAGGTCTAAAAAGAAATAAAGTAATTGTAGACACAGAAACAATACCAAGTATTTGGCTCTCACTCGGTGTGTTATAGCATAATGAACATCATCACAGAAGATTATTTTTTTTCCAGCATTTGTTCTATATGCAACTGTCTGTGGTCAACTTTGCTGAATGATTTAATAAATCCCAGACATTACTTAGCCTTCTGGTATGTGAGTAATGCTATTCTCTACTTTGAACAAGTAAGATTTAAACCACTTGAACTTTAGCTATTTAATGAGAGAGAACATGTATGATTGAAACAGTAGTATCAAAGAAAGACTAAAAGATGCTGGGTGCTAAATATAACACTTATTTCAGAGATTAAACAGTCAAACATCTACACATGGCAGGAAAATAAAAAGTCTCCCAAAAGAAGCTTCCAATTGACTGTTATCGCTGCAACTACAGAGGTGGCAAAAACGTCTTGTTCTGTACCATGACTTGACCTATTTCTTCCCAAAAGCTCCCGAGTGGACTAATAAATCTGAGGAAAGTCTCCCGACTCCTAACCACGTTTCAAAGTATATATCCTTTTTAAGAGACGACAGAAATATCACCAATTAAAATGAGTTGTCTAGAAATGGCACATCTTAAAGCCCTACTAGAGCCTCTTATCAAAGCAATGTCATTTCCTCTATGTACATTATCAGAACTTCCCCTAGTGTCGAGTTAGGGAGTTGCTTTTCCTTGTCTCATCTGACGTTGTAATTAGATCAAGATGTTCTTTGCATCATCTTGCCTTACAGTTTAATTGCTTGCAATACAGCTGTGATAGCAAGTGTAATGGGAATTATGTATAGCTAGAAACGCAGGTAGCTTCAAACAAAACTCAAAAAGAGCCAGTACAATGCTTGTCATGACTGGCAGAAGTCTGCCAGAACAGACAATAATCCAGTCTTTAAAGCAACCATCCTGCTCCTCCACTACAGTTACAAAATTGCTTCACTGAAGTATGCAGTTTGATGTGCTAATAGAATACCTCTATTTGAGGAAAAAATAGCTGTGGATTTCTCTTGTTTTCTTTCTTGTACCACTTCTCCTTGGCAGGGTTACTTTACACCCCACTGGCTCTGGACTCCTTTGGACTCAATGTCTGTAAATGTGGACTGCCAGGACACTGCAGTTTTCATCCCTTAACTATTATTTGGATTATAAAAAGGCAAGTGTTCAAGAGGCATGTTTCTGGCAAGCTTTCAGTCCAGAATTAAAACACAGGAACACAGTGTATTTTTTAGTATTGTCACTGCTTCTAAGAGGCACCTACTTGATTGAATTAAAAAGAATTTCTCTGCTATTTATACAATATAGCTAACCAGAGAGGTATGAGGCTAAAAAAACCTGCCTAGAATTCAGCCAAGAAAAATAAACTTTCAGCTGCCAGTTTGTAGCTTGTATGTAGTGACTTTACAACTAACCATATCTTACAATGAAAGTAGTATTTGGGAATGTGACTTTTCTCTCCTTTAAATTCAAAGGCAATTTTTGTTAGCTTAGCTTTCAATACCCATAGCCAGATTGTCTGCAGCTCTGCTGTGAGTAAGAACTTATGCCTCTTTCTGTTGTCTGAATGCAGGCTTATAGGTAACAGTTTTTAATTTGATAAACAGTAGAACTGAAATAAAGTGTTGCTATCAACAGTGGTGCACACAACTACGTTCACTGCACATCGCATTCTACCGTAGTCTTACAGCACTTCAGGTTTTGAGAGTGAACAGAGACAAGTCTTTGACTACTGCTGTCTTCTCTTGCCTAAATAAACATATCCAACAACTAACGCGAGCATTCGACAGAAACACAAGGAAAATACTTTCATTACAGAAGGTCTTGCAAAAGAATTTACATTTCCTCTAATGAAAGCAAGTAGAGGAGAAAGGGGGCGATGGTTAAAATTACGTTAGACGAGTCATCTCTTTTCATTTCAGTTCAACTGTGTAGGAGCAGCAGAAGCAAAAGTAGAGAAAGAGGGAAGGAAATGTTAACATAAAGCAAGATAAGAAAGCATGAATCAGGGATGACTGGGCAAAATATGGTTACATTCTGGAGCCCTGGCCTCAGGCAGTTACCAGGAAAAGGGAGCAGCAGGAAGCGATAAATCGCTCCTCTCCAGGAGAGGACATTTAGGACATAAAGGCATTTCAAAACAGAATAAGAGGATGAGTCCATAAGGATAGGAGGTTAGGAAGAGGCAAATGTCATAAGAGAAAAAAGAAGAAAAAGAAGAAAAAGAAGAAAAAGAAGCATGATGGAAGTCAAATAGCCTGTATTTTTATGTTTTATTTTCCTCCTCTCCTCTCCTCTCCTCTCCGCTCGGCT